>JAPQRQ010000009.1:12131583-12167330 GCA_037367365.1 Apogon talboti | reverse complement strand
GAGGAACAAGCCTGGAGTCTACGCCAAGGTCTGCAACTACAACTCCTGGATCAGGTCCACCATGGCCAACAACTAAAATGAATTATTCTCCAAATGAACAGCGTATCCCATGAGATACACCAACATTTACCAACAATAATGCCTCAAATCACATTGTACATAATGTTGAGTTGTGTTGTGTAATAAATGATCTTCCTACTGCATTTGTTGGATTTGATTGCTCAGTTACAAAATTTCAAGGGGTTAATAGAAGGCTATGGAGGCTGTCAGTTTGCATAAAGCAGGGGTGTCAAACTCATTTCAGTTCAGGGGCCACATACAGCCCAATTTGATCTCAAGTGGGCCAAACCAGTAAAATAACAGTATAAATACAGTACCTATAAATAATGACAAATTTTCTCATTATTTTAGTGCAAGAAAGGAAAATTATGAAAACGTTTACATTTACAAACTATCCTCTCACAAAAAATGTGAATAACCTGGACAACATGAAAAATAAGTAAATGTTAAGAATATTATGCCCCAACTTTATACATCATTTACGCATGTGTATTACACCTTACAGATCACAGTGGATCTAAGAAGGTGTCAAAACATTCAGGGGATTATTTAAATAAATAAATAAATTAATTAATTAATTAATAAAATATTGTTAAAATTTTAGAGTTTAGAATTTGGAGGTGTCAGTAATTATAGGTTATTATGCTACTATTTTACTAGTCTGGCCATCTTAAGCTCAAATTGGACTGTATGTGGCCCCTGAACGAAAAGGAGTTTGGTACTAGTAACTAATATTACTATATGAGTAATATACTAATATATATTTACATCATATACTACTATTTTCTTAAACCTAAAGACTTAAAACTATTTTAGGAATGACCTCTAAATATTTTTCTCTCTACATTTAACCTTTCCTAAGTGATTTATCACTTTTTTTTTTATCCTGTGCATTTTTCAGGTCAAAATCAGGTATTCTAATATATTTCATTTACTGACCATGAAGAGTAAATTCAAAGGCTATTACAACAGAAAAATTGAGGAATAAGTGACTATTTCAACAAAATATATCATTAACTGAACATAAAAACAAGCGTCTACAACCACTGTCACTGGTTAAACTAAACGGGTTTTTACTGGTGAATCATTGTTGCAGAAGATGACGGTGTTTCCATGTTCACTACGGAGCCTCGGAACTTCCAAATGGGTCACAGTGAAAAGTTGACAAACTGTATTTAACCTGATTTATTGATACGATTAGTCGTTCAAAAGTTATTACACATTTTATATTGATGCTTTTGGTTGTCAGCCAGGAGAACTCGTGTGATTTCACAAGCAATGACTGACGAAAAAGTGGAGTGTTTTTCCCTTCAGTTGATAAAATTTACTGCATTTAGATTAACTGTATTCATCTATTTATACAAACAGTCAAAGGTTGTAATAAACAGGACAGACAGAATCATGTTTTTATACAAAAGTGACCTTTATTGATGTGAAGACAAGCTGTAACATAAACCTATATACATCAGGGTATCCGGGAAAACAGTTTCTGAAATGTCATTTGGTATTTTTAAAGAGTTACAACACAATCAAAACATCAAAATATGACCAAATGTAACTTTTTCAAATGCATTTAATTACCAATGATCTGAATCTACTATTTTAAGACTTTGTCATGGTGTGTTCCATCATGTATGTGTTACATTTACCCAGGGCTTCTTGTGGTTAGGCATTATTGAACTCCATGAACATATTATTAGGCACATCTCTCTGACATTGGGTTGTATTCTTGTTGGTACGGCAGTTATTTCCCATCATTCTAGTCTGCTGATCTGTCCCCAAAATGATAGAAATGAATGACAGAAATGCAACAAAAGGTTAGTAGCTATTACAGTTAACAGACTTCATGAAAACACTGCCCACTGTTTTGTACATTAATTTTATACATTCAGCAAATTATTAACTGACAAGGTAAATGGTGAAAGTGGTTGTTTAATATGTTTTCCACATTTTGAGGCTTTGAGGTTTCCCTTATATATCCAAGTGTGTGACAGACTATTTCTGGGTTGCGTATTCTACATCTACAGGACCCCCGCGTAAAACAAGGTTATGAAACGTTGATGAACTATTTTCCATTGTGGACACTATACCTGGCCTCTGGCATGCTGCAAATAATGATCGTACAAATCTGAAATGGCAGGAAGTTCGTGACCACACATGGCGCACTTAAAGCCGTCTGAAGTGCCTTCGCTGCAAACACGGGCATTTGGCGTCATGTGTTCTTTCCCAGTTCTTAAAGGTGTAATGGGTTTTCCATGTGTGTTTTCATCTGTTCTATCACTGGTCTCTATGCCCTGGTTATACAGTTTACTCCTGGAACTATGCATCGTTTTATCCAGATCCTGCGCCAGGTTTTGGACAAATGTAATCATGGGTGCTAAAGGCGACTTATGTTGAATTGGGTCTGGATACCTCGGAGAGAAAGTGTCGCTGTAGTGAGCTGTGTTGTTTTCTTCAGATACAGGATGTGTGTGGTTTAAGGTGCACTTGTATGATTGTGCACTTTGATCGTCTATGGATAAATCGAAATCTGAGGCCTTGTGCGTCTCTTGCGTTGAGGAATGGCATAGCTGGTGGTTAAATAGCAAATCTAAAGTTTTAAACCTGGATTTGCAGTGCTCACACTGATAAGGCAGAAATACTTTTTTGGACCTCACCTGAATCCACTGGAAATCGGGATGTTCGTTCATGTGCTTTTTGTACACCCCCACAAAACGAAACCCCTGACCGCACTGAGGACACGTGAAGCGCCCGCGCCGCTGTCGGTGGATTCTCTGGTGATACCACAGTTTTCTCCAGCTTTCTAAGTTCTTACCACAACAGGCACAGGTGTAACTTTGACTTCCCGAGTGCGTGAGCATGTGGGCTCGGAGTCTACCCATGTGTCTGAACAGTCTGCCACAGCTCGGACACAAATATTTCCTGGGATCGGACCTGTTATCTAGTTTGTTCAACTTTGACACGAGGTGCGAAAGGTCGTGAGCCGGTATGGCGGTTGTCTGGAATGGTTTCTTTGAGTTGGCTGAGCGTTTCTTGCGTCGGATCTGTGATGTTTGCTTTTTCTCTAATTCATAGTTTCCACCGGGGAGGGCGGAGGATGAATACTGTCCTGATGAACATCTAAGAGCAGGCACTGAATACTGTATAAATGACAGCGTTTCACCCTCTGTGTCCTCCAAGTTGGAGGAGATTTTCTCCTCTTTGGTTTGGTGGCACTGACCGCGATGAGCGTTGAATTCTGACAGCACGCCGAACAGCTTGTCGCAGAACAAGCAGCGATAAAGCTTGGCGCCGGTGTGTGCTCTCATGTGGCTGTTGAACTCCTGCAGGTGCTCAAAAATATTCTTGCAGATGTGGCATGTATAAGTGAGCGACGGCTTTACACGTCTATTTGAATGTAAATCGTCATCACCAAAAGGTTTACAGGCATGATTTTTTGCATTACTGTAGTGAGTAAAGGATTTTCTACAGCGTGTGCAGTTGTAACGCTTCACAGACCAGTGTGTCAACTCATGAACACGGAGGAAATAGGCCTGACCGAAAGCTTTACCACATATATCGCATTTATAAGGTTTCTCCCCTGTGTGGACGCGCACATGTCGTATGAGGGCAGACTGAAATGGGAATGTTTTCCCACAATACTGGCACACTTTGCTTTCTTTCTTCTCTTGGAAACTTATCCTCTGTAGTGTCTGACCGTCTTCATAGTCTTCACCTCTGCTCTCTTTTTCAGTTGCTTTTTCCTCTGCGTCTTCGTCGTGCTCGTGCTCGTGAGCGTGCGTCTTCATATGAGCCGAGTACTCAGAGCAAGAGAATTTAATTTCACAGTAGGGACATTTCTGATATATGTTGCTCTTTCTGTGCGTCTTGAGATGAAGGTTTAAGTTTGAGTTTTTGCTGAAACCTTTGCCACATTCAGGGCATTTAAAAGGTCTCTCTCCTGTATGAATGCGCTGATGGATAACAAACTGAGACAGAAATTTAAATGTACGACCACAGTAGCCACACTTCAACAGGGTTTTGCTCCCTTTTTTAGTGTAGATGACATTTGAACTGTCCTCAATTAAATCATTACAGGTTTCTTCACTCTCTTGTGCCACCAAACTCTCTTTTTGGACAGCAACACTGCTCCTCCTCCTCCTCCTTCCACCTCTCCTCCGCCTAAAGGTGTTCCTCTTACTGATTGGACCTTCAGACAGAATTGCAGTGTTATTGTCTTCCACAGATTTAGAACTATTTGACTCCACAGGATTGAGATCATCAACCTCCATCTCTATATTCTCAGTTTTAACACCACAGGGGGGGTCAACAGGTTTAGATTTTTGTTCACATTCTGAGGATGCCACTATATCAGTGCTTTGTGAATCTGTATTCTGCGGAGAGTTGACATTCTTTTGAACATCAATATTGTGCCCAGATTCCTCGCTGCGGCTCAGATCCAAAGTTTTTTTGAGGCTATCGCTGTGGTTAGGGCTCAGAGGTTTTGGATTGTTTAAACACTGTGATGGAAAAACTTCAGGCTGGTCTGCTGACTGTGCTTTCCTCTCTGTTAAGGTTTGTTCTCCCATCAGCCCCAGCTGCTGCTGCTCTACTTCTGATGTCTGGGTGATGTGACCTTCCTCTGTCTCCTTATCAATCTGTGGTCTGCCAGCAATCGCTTCTACCTGTTTATCTGTGTCTGTTCTTTCCTCACAATCTTCCGATACTGATGGGGCCTCATGGGAAACATCAAATCTGGACACTTTGGCAGGAATTTGCTCTGTTTTTAACTTAACCCTCCTTCTTTTTAGTGTGGATGTAACACTTCTTTCTGTAGGCGCTGTGGGAGGCATTTTACTTTGCTTTTCATCCGTCGTTTCCTTCCGTGTTGAAGGATGATTGTCTCTACTTCTCAGTCTCTGTGTAGGCCCGCTATTATTATCAACATGAGGAGGAGGAGGAGGAAGGGAATCAGGCTTTTTCGTCATGTTTTTAGGTACAGTACCTGTCCTTCTCGGCCTCCCTCTCCTTTTCCTTGGCAGCTCAGAGTCACCATCTTTTGCTTTAGCATCGACAAAAGCACCAGGCACTTCATTAACATCTGAATTACTGATTAATGGACTTTCTACTGCAGTAGGCACATCATCACTGTGGTTTTCCGCACAAGTTGGCAAAGGCCGAATGACCCTCATATCAATAGGCTCTATAGGCTCTTCTACATCTTCAGTTGGCATCTGTTTTATTCTACGGGGCCGCCCACATTTCCGACGACTCCCCACAGACTGTTCATGGACGTCCAGTGTCTTGCTGCACGCACTTGCACATGTTATTTTCGACTTTCGGTCCATCCCTACCTGTGATGATATGTGTTCACTCTGATTTGCTTTGTGTTCAGTTTCAGAGCGACTAACGCTGTCAGATCCACGTGCAGGCTGGGTCAGGTCTGTTGCTTTCATTTCCTCTCCCCACTGATGGTCCAGGTCCTCTTTGCTGCATCTCTTATCTTCCGACATCTACAGGAGAAAAAAAAATGACAGTGAAGCAAATTCTGCGATGGCATTGCAAAACTGCCTCAAATACAAAGAAAGTACAGGAAAGTCTATTATTATTATTTCCTTTCTGGCATTCATATCCACATCTTGACTTCCCATTGTAGTCATGTATATCAAAGGAGTTAAAGAAAGTGCTTGTAAACGTGGATTTACAAACAAAATTCCAAGTTTGGTTTTAACATTGTGTGAAAGATGTTACTAATGTCATAAAAATATGGTTATCACAGGCCAGTGGTGCACACAAAAACATTAAAATGTTTTGAGCAGAAAACTGATCAGAATACCAATTCCAAAACTTACTTGTATACTGTGGTACAGAGTATAACCTTTGGTATATTTGTATTTATATTTCTTTATAGCTACCTCTTTGCATTCTGGAGGAACATGACAGGAATTGCGAGGATGAGATGTCACAGAAGAGATCTCAGAGACTGTATTTTGGTCACTGGTTCCTCTGTCAAAGGACATTTTACTCCCCATGTCAAGAGGCTGTAAAGAAAACAACATCATCCTAAGACAAAACATTACACAATGTCACAAAGCATGTTAAGAGTCACATTGGTCTACGGATCATTTATGGTCTGAACTGGAACTATGTGATTTATGGAATCACAACCTCAAGGGCACTTGGATGATTTGGAAAAAGCTGCAACTCAAAAGTCTGTGTGTATACGTGTGGATAATTTGGATTCAGGGACACAATGTATAAACACCAAATTAAAGTTAATTAGTTGTAGACAAACACAGAGACTCAAATGAGTCTCTAAAGCCATTTCCTTCAAATCACAATACTGTCCTTAAAAATTGGAAAATTACTTTTTTTTTTTTTACTCAGCTCTAGTCCATACCTGTGTAAAAGGAGGGATTTTTACAACTGTGACCACGGTGCTTGTTTTATCTACTACAGACAATAGGGACCAATAAATATAACCCTACAAGCTCTTGCAGAATACAAAATTATCTGACTTTACAAAGCAGTCACAAAGACAATGACATGTCATAAGTTCTGAAAGGTTTGTCCCTAGTTTCCTTCAACTTTCAGCATTCATTTAATAAATGACCACACAGAGAGACAAATCTTAGTATTTTGCAGCAACTCTACATTATGAATATAACTAGTATGGCTTATACTCTATGACATTTCATATAAAAATCGGGGAGATGTTGCATATTGTTTTACATTGGCAAATAAAATGTTTATCTGCAGGCACATGATTTGACCCAGTGCACGCAGGATTATATTAAACCTGTAAGGTAGCCAAAAATGTAATCGATAATTTCCACAACCATAAGCTTCATTGAGAATATAAGGCTTTTTCTCTTTTTGTAGGCCAGATAGCGAGTTAGCTGCATCAACTTAGGCCACAAGTACATTACCGTTAACTGCAATGGCAGCCAGGTCATTATTATGATTTTCCTGATATCCGATTATATGTTCAGATGTAAACTGTTAAGAGCCGTTATAAACCGTGGTGGGTGGTAGTAAACACAAAGTGCTTGCCTGCGTGGAAGACAGTAAGGACTGGTCTGCGTAGCCATGCACTGACCGATGCTCAACTAGCTAGCACAGGCTAACTCCAAACTCACATCTGCTCTGTCCTCACTGGTCTGTTTGGCACTTTTTACAAGCATGCAATGGGTTAGAAACCGAGCAGTTCATGTGGACCTGTTTTTTCTTCTTTGCAAAGCAGTTTGCTGGAATGAGCCACCCGACATTCACGCAAAACACAAAGCAGCCCGAAAAGTGGCAATAACGCAGAGTGCACAAAGTGGATACTTCACGCCTGTGGGAAAATTGGGAATCGTACTTTGCTACACTCTGTAGTTATACAGAAATAACGGTAGGAAGTGACTAGCACAAGGTAAAATTGAGTTGTTTAGGCCAGCAGACTCTGCTTATTTTTACTCGTTATTTATATAAAATTGCTGAAAAACATATTAAAATTTGACAAGTAAACAGACTGTAGCACTAAACTTTCTTCCTTGACACTGATGTTAGCCTAATTTCTAGTTGTAGCACAATGAACCAGTGCTAAATCCACAAGTGACCCCCTTCTTTACATCTACTACTACGCCATGATAATAAAATCGCTCAAAGTAGGTTACGTGCAAAGGAACAGCACCTGAACGCAGCAACCGTTACTTTATACTTCAAAGCAGTGAATGTTTACCTCATCAACAGACCAACAGCAGCCTGCTTTTGGCCCCCTCTGCTGGACAGTAGGGTCGTGAGGGAAACAGTGGGCCATGAATTCACGACAGGTTTCATCAAGAACATTAGCTAATATGGCGCAAATGTGATCATAACAGAACATTCATAAGAAACTGAAACTTAAGTCTTCAAAAAGATTTTGCACTAGACATGACAGGAAATGTAAAAGCCCAAAGTGGAATTAAGTATTATATTCTTAATATTTACAGTTTTCATACAATACAGTAAACTGTACAAAAAATATTACATGAAGTGTCATTCATCAAAGCATGTCTTTATATAATCAAAGTATCTTACATTTTAGCAACGTGACTAGGTACAATTTATTACATGCACCATCATGTGAATGCAAAAACAATGCATTTAAAAATATAGTTTAATACGACATATAGTGGGTTTTTAAGTTTGACAGAGCTGCAACGCAGAAGGCATTGCGGTTAATTCTCACAGACCCACAACACACTGAACATACTAAACTCTTTAATAATAACAAAAGTAAAAAAAAACAAAACACCTATACAGTGAAACATCCCACTTCAACATCGGAAAACCTTGAACAAACATTTCATGAATTTACTCATTTACATTTCCTTTACCCAATGTATTAATTTTGGTAGGCAAATATCAGACTAAAAAAAGATCCAGCTTGATTAAGATGTATGAATGATGTCACTATCTATACTACAGCCATATATCTTCAAATAGTGAGAGAAACCAGAATAGTTGTGTCCCTAAGCAATCAACTAAAACAAGTAGATGCTTGAATCAGAACAATTTCATCTTCCTCCACCCGGTCCGCTGATTTGTCAAATCTTGATAGGGACAGATGAGGTTACTTGGTAAATCATCTCAGCTGGTTTGTCTGGTTCACTTTCAACAATGTAACAATCATCATCTGGGATCACTGCTGTTGTCCCGTTCCTGTCCATACCAACAGTCCCGCTTTGGTTCTTCATTATGCTTGCAGCCATTGGGGCCCCAAATCTTTGCTCCCCATTCATCTGGGAAGGACTTACCACCGACGTGACCAGCTTTTGCCTGGGAATCGCAAGTCTACCTGCTTGTGCGTGCTGTGCCATGAACTCTCGGGCTTTGACACACTTGTGTCTCTGAAGGCCTTTTGCGCTGTCAAAACAAATATGACAGATTCGACATGGGTAGCTGTTTGATGGAGCCTGCGTCTGGTTGCTCAGTACACCCGTTACTCGGCGCATGGGAGACATCAACTGTGAATATGGAGTGCCAAGACGCCCTTTACTGTTTTTAGTGTATACACCAGGACTTAGACTCTTCATGTGAACAGGCAAGGAGGTGCGTGCAAATGAATTCTTGATCTGCTGGTTCAGTGTGCCGTCAAAGGGTGTAATGCTTTTACTGGCTACAATACGATTCTGGCTTTGCAACTGTGGGGAGGGAGTGAAATGATGGCTCTGAGCACTCTTATTCTGAGTGTTACTTACATTAACTGTAATTGGTTTCATCTCACTAAGTGGTCTTGCAGTGATCAGTTTGAATTTAGCAGCACCGCTGGGTGAGCTACAGGTATGAAAGCGTGGGACTAACTTCCTACTGGAGAGCAGAAGCCCACATCCTATACAGCCAGAAACTTTATCTGCAACATGACAGCTGTGGTGTGAGATCAGAGCCATCTTTGTCATAAAACACTGGCCACATTTACCACAAGTATATGGCTTTTTCGTGTTAAACCTGCGCACTGTTCTCATAAGCACCACAGGCTGGAAAAGTGTCCAGAGATCCACTGTTGGTGCAACAGCTGTGGAGCGAGGATTTGGGAGCCCATCTACTGGTGTCCCATAGTGGTACATCTCAGGCACTTGTGAAGTTGGCAGAGACTGTCTGGGGAGTTGTGGGAGAATAGTTTGAGGTGGAGTCTTTGTTGGCAAAGAAATCATTGACATCTTGTTCACCTTAGGGCTCTCCCAGACAACTTCACCTGACTGGAGTCGTTTGAGCTTCTCCTCCTCTTCTTTGTGCTTTTCAATTCTGCGCTTCTTTATAGTTTGATGATCAAGCACCTGGTGTCCTGGTTCATGAGTTGTACTGTGGAACAGCATATCTTTATATACAGTAAACTCAGTTCCACATGAGCAGATGTAACTTACAGAAGGGCATATATGTTCTTCCATGCATTTCCTACTGGAAAATATCTGCTCACAGCTGAAGCAAAACCGGCCAGCGTTCATCAAGTCTGTGCTTAAACCATCATCCATAATATTTTGCAGATTAGGACGTCCAAACTCCATGATTAGGCTCAATGCAGATTCCCTGTTGGCCTTAGCGTTCCTGACCACCTTATCTGTAGAAAATAATGAACAAAATTAGTAACATACTATCAAATTATTCAGTTCACTTACACGGCATTATTTAGTCGTTAGGGATGCTAACCGGCTCTGGTGGGCGATTGATGTTATTGCCAACATACAGCTAAGTATAGGCAATGTGCTGTAGCAAACACTACCTTTTCTATTAGACTTTAGCTCAATTTAGACGTGTGACTTCCTGTCTAGCATCTGAGCAACTACAGCAGTGGTGTCATCAATTTTCCTTTACTTACGCGCGACACAGTAATTTGAAGAACGCATTCAATGGCACCGTTTTAACAGTCATTATTATAAGCGTGGGCTTGCTTTTAGCACAAACCCAGGATGCTAATTTTTAGCTTCATTTAGCTTATGGGTGGAAAAGCTATGTTAGCATTAGCTTACCATTACATATAACAAAACATCGAAGCGTCACTATTTTGATAAATCCTTGTAACAATCCACAATACTCACATTTATGTCGCTACACCAGATGTTCAAAATTACATTAACTTACCAGTGTTTACTGCGGACGGCTACGTGAATAGCCACACCATTCACCAACAGATAAGAGGAAAGAGCCCGCATTTCTTCTACGGAGGGCGCGCTTCGAATGTATCGCGTTCGCCTTCTGCTGCCACAGCGCCTCCTGTTGAGTGGAGTAATTAAAAATTACCAATATATAGCGCTTTCCTCGTCCATCTATACTGCGTGGACACTTGAATTATAGTCTGCATGAGCGTTCAGTGATTAATGTCTGTGTTCATGATGTTCAGGAAAAAAACCTTGGTCTGTTGTCATGAAATTAAGATGCTCTCTTAATTCTAAAATCCTCCAAAAATGACTGCAGTGGTTAGAGCAATACCTGTGTGGATGTAATGTTGAAATAACTTATGAAAAATCTTTTTGGTTTTGAATACACACATACTTTCTCCATGTTATGTAGAAACAGGAGTAAAAAATACAAAAAACCATGGATTGAAAATTTATGTACAAGTTATCAAATACGTAGTCACAAAAATTCAGTGCTTTTTTATATGATGGCCAGTTTCTGATATACACACATGGAAACATGTCAAGACAAAAAAATCTTTTTACCAGTTTAACACTTTGATTAGTTTGTCTATAGACAAATGCGGCTTATCTCTAAAATACAGACCACAACCAATGCTCCTAAATATCTGCACTTAAACTGCTCACCCTAACTGTATAATAGTCCTAAAATAGACACACTGTATTGTTGCTGGAGTGTAATATCCATGACTCCTGTCCTCTTTCTTAAAATTGTCAAAAGTATTTGGTGTGAACTAAGGATCATTGTCTCAACCATTCTGATGAGTAAAACCATGAGTATGAAATGTCATTAACTGTAAAGACTACATGATACATTCAGTACAATGACTTACTGTTTGAGGGACCAATCCTCAAAAATACCATAACTACCATTTTAAAACCCCCTAGTACTTCTACATTAGTTCAAGTCTTTAATACAAGACAGTAAGATCACGTAACACACAAAGTTTTCACATACTCATAAATTTATTATCACCAGGAACAACAACCTACATCACAAACCTTGTGATCAAAGTGTCCTTATAAAATATTCAAACATTGAATAGGCTAATGAGGCTAGTTCATTATAGTGATAAACTTAAACTAAAATATACAGGTTATGAAATTCATTGTATTTTTTTATTTTATTTTATTTTTTTACAGTGGTAAGCTATAATGACACACTTGAGCCCCCCAAAATACCCATGACTGTACAGTTTCGAATTAATTAGTGTAAAACAATAAAAGTACAACTGGAAAAATGAAAAAAGTTCTATTGCCATGTTATATTTACAATATTTAGTGGACTGAACTGCAATTAAGAAGTCAGTTGTTCTTGTGTTTTTGGCATAGTGTTTCCAGCCATGATGCGATGGATCCTCCTGCGGTGGTTTTTGAGAGACTTTAAGCTATGGTAGGTACCTTGACACACATCACAGCGATAGGACTCAGATTGTTTGTGAGTAAGCAGATGTTTCTGCAAACCTTCCACAGTGCCAAACCAGCGAAGACACGAAGGGCAACGCACAGGCTTGATGGTGGGCTTGCAAGCTCCACTCCTCTGATGAAATATAAGACTAATTGTGTTTGGGAAATCAGAATTGCAGTGGGAACAGTGGTAGGTTTTGGCTGGATGGGTTGGATTTGATACCCGTGCTCCTTTGCATCTATTCAAGGATATGTGCCTTCGGAGGGAACAACGGGTAGCAAATGTGTTTCCACACTTCATGCACACAATCCGCTGCTGCTTTTTTCCTGGATTTGGAGGGTGCTCTGCAGGTGGCTGCTTCTGTGGAGGCTGATGCGCTGGCTGTGGTGGTGGGGGCTGTTGCTGAAATCGCAGTAACAGGGGTTGCGACCGCTGCGGTTGTAATCCCTTCAGCAGCTGGTGATGTGGATGCATGTGAATCTGTAGGTGAATTTCATAGTCTGCCCAAGAACTAACAGTCTCACCACAAGTTGGACACGTATAGGATTCCTGTGCATGTTTCTGTAGATGTTCTAGTAGCAGCCTTGGAGATGTAAACCCAACCCCACATTCACATGTCACTCTTCTTGGAAGTACAGAGGGCAGTGACATGATGCCCCAGTTGCCTCCATCATCCTTTGGAGTTTGACTGTCTGAAGAATTTCCTATCAAACTCTGTGAAGCACCTCCACCTACATTTGCTGGCACTGTTCGTCGTAGCTGACATTTTCGTCTGTGAACCATCATGTTATCTTTGCGGTTGAAGTGCCTTCCACAGATGGAGCAGGAAAACATTGGTTTCATAACACTGGGATTCAGTCCAATGGCACTAGTATTCTGTGCAACAGTTCCTAATACTCGTGGTCTAAACCCACAGAGACGCAGATGCCGCCTTAAAGTCGACGGACGACTGTATGTTTTCTGACACTTGTTACAAGGGTAACGTTTTACACCATTACTGACAAAATAGCGCAGGCTAGTTGGTGCTGTCCCTGTATTATTGACTGACGCAGGTTTGTTAACCTCTTGCGAATTACAAGCACCTTCTGCAGAAGGAAACACTTGCATTTCATCACCCAGGGGGATTGTCCACTGCCCTTCATTACTGTTTTCACCTTGCTCTGTTGCTGCATCCCAGCTATTGCTTTCCTCTTCTTGCAGTAGTGAGGTCACACACAGAGAGGCATCATTCTGCTGCTCCATGGTGGATGTTTGGGAGTAGAATGGTGTAAAGGTTTTAGCTGCAGGGGTCCAGGCCAGCTTTGAAACTGCAGACTGTGAATTTGAGGATGTGTCCTCCACTTTGATATGATCAACAACTTCAGTGCCCACACCAATACTCTTGTTAATGTCAAACTCCTCTTTAATCTCTGAATCTGTTTTGGCTGTATTGTTTGATCTCAAAGTAAAAATCTTCTGAGTGAAAGGACTGGTTTGCTTAGATAGGGCTGCCAGTGGGCCCTGACACTTGTGCATTTTTAGGTTATACCTCCGGGCATAACTGTGCTTGCATATTGGACAAAAGAAAACTTTTTTTGCATTGTTTATGCTATGAAATGGCACTATTTTCTGGGGAATGGTTGATTTATTTTTAAAAGAGCTTAATGGTGCTCTGGCCTTACCTCCTAACTGAGGGCATACATGATTGTCAGGAAGCGGCAGCTTCCCAATGATCAGGTGTTTGCAACGACGACAACATTTAATCCTCTCTTTTTTGTGCAAGACATGATGCTCTGTCAGTCTGTCTAGGTTCTGGAACACCCGGCGACAACGGGTACATTGGTATCTCCCATACATACTATTGTTGCCAGGATTCATAAGTTTTTGACGGGTTTCAAGAAGCACCACCGGGGAGAACATTATAGTAAGTGAAACAATCCTCTTCTTACTGCATTCAAGAACCCTGTTAATGGATGGAGCTTTTGTCTTTACACCAGGTTTTGAAAGAAGCCGCTTTAACTGTGCAATTGAAAGATCACTGACTTGGGATGTGTCTGCCTTTCTTTCTGGTGTTATACCAAGTGGGACGACTTGCTGTTTGGGAGTGACTGTATCATTGTTCCGATTCTCAAACTGAGGAGATGTAAAGCGCCTCATGTACGCTGATGCCAGTATTTTCATTACAGAGTTATTTTTGGGCAAATTATCAGACATTTTCCTGCTGAGGCCAGAATTTGTTGTGTCTTTAAAATGTATGTCCTTGACTGTGTCTGACATTTGCGCTCCTCCTGACGTTTCGAGTTGTTTCTCACTGCCATCTTGAGGCGGTGTGCACTGGCCTCGAGGATTGGTAACTATAGCAATGCTGTCCTCAAGGCTTTCATCTGCTGCAGTGTGTGTTAATGTGGACAGCTCACCAGCTGGAGACCTTGAGGTAGAGGGGGTACTGAGGACTAAGCTTGGCTGGGTTACAGTTTGAATGAATGACACACACTGTGTGGTGGAAAAAGCATCATCAGTCCCCACTTCGCCAGAGAGAACATCGTTATTATCCAAGGGCTGAATTAATTGTAGTTGAGAGGCATGTGAACGCTTATGCTCTAACATGAGGTTAAAGTCATGAAATTCCTCCCCACAATCACAAATATAAAAGGAAGGTGAGGGGCTTTCAGGCAAGACAGCTGGTGGACTGGGGTTTTCCGTGGATAAGTCCTTACTTGAAAGCAGCATTTCATTCAAGCCACGACTGGGCTGTGTTGGAGGGGTGGTTCCGACCTTGGTTAGCGTGCCAGCATGTGTCGCTTGGTGAACTAGCAAAGACGCCAATCCAGTGAATGTTGCCGAACATGCCACACAGCGATACACCTTTGAGGAGGACGTGTTTCCTTGTAATCCAAGCATCATGACATTACAGCATCCAAGGCAATCCAGAAGATGTAATATTACACGACTGTTTCCTGTAAATTACAAAGAAAATGATATTTAGTAAAAATGGACAATTTATAACTGAAAGATGTGTGCGAAGAATAAATCTGTCTACATGTCTACAGTGAACACACTGACTTCATCCCATTTATTTCACTATTTATTCTTCTTTTTAATTGTTAAATGAGGCTACTGTATAACCATAATTTCAAGTACAGCAAGGTAAAAGCCTAAATAATTTTAATTCATTTATTCTTTTTGAGTGATGTGGAAACAAATAAAATAAAGATAAGGTGTTCCTCTGTACACCTTTGTAATAAATACATTTGGAGTACATTTCTCCTGCCATTTCCTGCAGACACTAAGTAGACAGAAAAATACACTTGTGTATCACTTACAAAGGTAAAAAAAAATATATATATATATATTAGCAATGAAGCAGCAACATTTGTACAAAACCTTTCAGAGAGATTTAAATTAATCTGTTCTCAATTGAATTAAGTAAAAACAGGTGAAAAATATGTAGTAAATGACTGCATGCTTAGTTGTGTTTGACTTCAGCATTCAGCGCCACATGAAAGAGTGATGCCCTGGATTACAGTGGAGGAAGGATGACCTGTACAACGCCAGAGGTCAGAAAAACCATCAGGTTTTTCTGCAGAAATGAGAGCACCCTGCAGCTGTAGCTGTATGCTCCATTTCTAGGACTTTCTATAGTATGCTTTTGCATTGCTGAGATTATATATATTTCCACATGTTCCTTACAATGGGAAAGAACATGCAGATATTCCTACACGATTACAGGGGCTAAACTGTTATTCAGGACTGCGCTGCTCAATGTAAACAGGTAGCTTGTAAGTAACTGAACAAAAGTCTTTGAATGAAGCTTACATGTACCAACACAAAAACATTACATCTGGGTGAAAACAGGGAAAGATAACATAGACCTTTTTATAAATAACACTGTTAATTTTACAGAATAATTAAGTAGTTGTATTGGTTCCTGACTGACGGAATTATCTTGCAGGAAAATTAGATTTTTAATGACATGTATGTAATGTTCATAATGTCAACCATTGTATTACCATGCATTTACAAAAGGAAGAGCAGAATAAACATAAAACAAATGCTTAAAAACAAAACTTGCTGAAAAAAAAACCAACTATAATCACTGATTTGTAAAGAGTCATTCAGTTAGTTTTTATGCTTTACAAACTAATTTAACCATATATTTTCTTTATAACAATAGTGAAAAGCCCATGGTGTTACATTGACCTGAACTGACAGTTCCTCCCTCACGTTGATTTTTGTCGTACAATAATAATAGAAACATAAACAAACCACTAATTATCAGCCATATTTTACTCCTTTTTGTCATCTGGTGGAAGACATGAATGTAACTGACCCTGAGATCTACAACTGTGGTGTCAAA
The DNA here is from genome assembly GCA_037367365.1 of Apogon talboti. Lineage (NCBI taxonomy): Eukaryota > Metazoa > Chordata > Actinopteri > Kurtiformes > Apogonidae > Apogon > Apogon talboti. Next base: position 12,150,889 of record JAPQRQ010000009.1, on the reverse strand, counting down.
CATACAGCCTGCGGACCTAAACCAGTCCATCAAAGTGTCCAATTTGTGAAATGCAAAAATTATATGGAAGATACTAACAATCAAGGGTGTCAGCATCATTTTACTTCAGGGGCCACATACAGTCCAGTTCAATCTCAAGTGGGTCGGACAAGTAAAATACATAAATCATAATAACCTATAAATAATGACGACAACACGTGTAAAATATTAAAATTACATGATGAAAATGTGTCCATTTACAATCTAGTCTTTTACAATAATGTGAATAACTTGAAGAAAAATGAACAACCCGAAATGTCTCAAGAGAAATACACTACTCACAATAAGTTAGGGATATTGTGAGGTCCTCAGTGGATTTCATACATAAGGTGTTTGTTTCACTTCAGTGATTTTTGGGATAGGGAGGAAATTGTATTAGGGTGATAGACACACCTCATTTTGTGTTTTCCACGTAATGGTCTCACTGTGTACAGTGTGCCTTACATATTGGGGCCAATACCAAAAAATATAAAAAGACAACCCTTTTCAATGTGGCATCAATTTCAACATTCTGGGGATATAAAAAAAACTGGTATTGTCAGTAAGTCATTCCCAGTTCATCATTCAAGCAGCCATGAACACACGACGTCACTTAACGGACGAGGAGTGCTACGTGGCCATAGTGCGCCTTCAGGTCGGTAGCAAGCAGTCAGATGTTGCTCGTGAACTTGGTGTGTCTCAAAGTGTCATCAGCAGACTTGCACAGCAAGACACAGAACTACTGGCAGTGTTTGTGACAGACCCAGGAGTGGAGCCCCACGAGTGATGGACCGCAATGAAGACCAGTACCTAAGGACCTATGCACTCAGACACAGTTATGCAACTGCCACACAGCTGCAGGCCTGTTTACGAGAAGTGAGGGGTACTAGGGTACCCGAGACAAACCACTCGCAACCGATGTCACCGCTTTGGCTTGAATTCCAGACGACCGTTTCAGGTGACTCCACTTGCACCAAGACACTGCCATGACCATCTGCAGTGGGCACAAGACCATGTGACCTGGACAATGCAGCAGTGGTTTACCGTCCTGTTCACTGATGAGTGTTGGGTCACTTTGCACAGAAATGATGGTCATCAGCATTGCTGGAGAAGGCGAGGTGAGTGATACGCCGAGGTCAACATGGTCCCCAGGGTTCGCTTTGATGGAGGAGGTGCAACAGTCTGGGCAGGCATCACCAGTCAGCACAAAACAGATTTGGTGATTGTGGATGGCTCAGTAACTGCATGTCCCATGACATCATAGAACCCATCATCATCATCCCCCAATTCCACCAGCACACCCCAACTTTCTGTTCATGGATGACAATGCTCCACCACATTGTGCCAGAAATGTCACAGCTCGACTTCAGGAAATCGGAGTGCCTCACATGGTATGACCAGCAATGTCCCCTGACCTGAACCCCATAGAGCACATCTGGGACCAGCTGAAGCAGCAACTGGATGCTTGTACCCTACCCCACCCCCACATGACCTGGCAGAACTGCGAGTAGCACTTGTGGAGGAGTGGAATGCACTGCCTCTGAACATCATCATGAGGCTAGTGAGGAGCATGAGACATTGCTGTCAAGCTGTCATTGCGGCAAATGGTGGAAACTGACTTTGTCAATTTTGGTTATTTGGGGCTATCTTCGTTCTTGTCTAAATCGTTGGGGAAATAAATATTGAACTAATGAAAATGGTGTTTCTTCTCATTCCTTAATAGTGATATCAAAGGGAACTATTACTTATTTCATTGAAATTCAGACCAAATAGAAAAAGCACTCATGTAAATAACAATATCCCTAACTTATTGTGAGTAGTGTAGTTACCTCTGCCAAGGAGGTTAATGTAATCACCAGGGTTTGTCTGTCAGTCTGTTTGTGCAAGACATAACTCAAAAAGTTATGGATTTTAATGAAATTTTCAGGAAATGTCCAAAATGGGACAAGGAACAAGTGATTAGGTTTTGGGGGTGACCAAGATCATTGTCTGGATCCAGGATAAATATATATTTTTTGTGATATGGCCCAATACCCATGAAGTGGGTTACCTAGGAACAGACAAACAATAGGGCAACAGACTTATAGATATATTGCTGTTATTACAGAGAGAGCTGCCTTGGCGGAGGTCTCCGAGTGCTTTTCTTGTTATCTTATGGATACGTTGCCACGTGACATCATGCGCACATGATTTTTTGCTCCACCTCCGACTGGAGAGCAAAAAGACTCTGCCCCTCCAGCATCATGCATTTGTTTTGGCCGTGAAGGTGTCAAAAGACCATGCTAAATTTAAATACAGCCGTGACATATTAACAATTGAAAAATCTATCAATATGGTTAACACTTGTAGTGCCGTTAGGATGCACTAACAGACAAAAGAAGGACAGCAATGTTAAATTTCACAGGGATACCCTAAAACGAATGACACCAATGAGGAATGACAGAAGTTGTCTGGTACTCCTGGTGTGTTGATGAGGTAGTTATAGATGTCCCCATACTGAACTGGAGGACATTTCTGAGGTAGAGACCTGCACGAGCCGCATTTTTCTGTCTGAGCCCAACACAATTGCATCCGAACCCGACAGGCACTTCAATGTTTGTGTCCGAACCCAACCCGAACCCCGATCAGCTAAATCCAGTTGTTCTCATATGAAGATTGTCATTAAATTCACTCGTTTACACATTTGTGGTATGTGAACATTACCTTTATTAAATAACAACTTGTGCAACACACACATAAAGATGACACGACTGAACCCGACCTGAACAGCACTCCTAAATTTTGGTTCGAACCTGGCCTGACCCGTCGGGTTCGGTTTGGGTTGCCAACCTCTATTCTGCCTACTGTCAAGCCACAGTTCATCAGCTATTTGAAACTGGTCTGGAAGCTTTCTGCTAAATACTGTTAGCTTTGTGTTGTACCTTTCGCGATCATCAGCACAAAGGTGATCTAAACTAGTCATACCTATGTCTTTGATTTCCCTTTTTGAGCAGATATGTCTAAAACGACAGCGGCAGTGGTTGCTTAGCTATGTTTTGTTATTAGCTGGAGCGCATGTGCGGGATTACCAGACAAACAATAACATACAACGTGTCCATACATCACACGTGAACCAAGTCATGATACGTCAAATATATTCGATATATCGCCCACCCCTATTTGCAACCCCATCGGAATGTCACCTCCACTTCTCAAGTTGTGGTCAAACCACCAAACCCACTCTGGACTGGCATGTTCAATAATCCATTTTTCACATCCAATTTAGCCCAAAGGTACAACTGGCGGCAGTCCAATATCAGTGTTGAAATTGTGGGCCCTACATGCACCGAGGTGGTACACTGCTCATGGAATTTAGTCAACATAAATGACATAATCCCTCCCTGATCCTGAGAGTGGAGGGCAAGCTTTTGCAGACCAGTTTGATGCTTCTGCAAAGAATTCAGACCAATATTGACTGAAATTAGAGACATATTAGCCAAGAAATGCACAGCAACAAAATTCTTGCAGCTGTCAAATGTCTTAGAAGGTGATGCCCACCACAAAGACCCTAATTATTTTACTGATCAGAACTACAATGACAGTTAAACTTATCTGCCATTGCCTGGTTGAAGTGTTTCCAAGAGTTGATATGGACAAAGTTAGAGCATGCAAACAATGTTAGGATGAAACTCCATCTGATTATCTGACTTGACTGACCAAGGTGTTTGACAAACACAGTAGCTAAACCAGACCTCAAAAACCATCAGCAGGCAAGTGACAATGACAGGTACTGCATTGAGTGTGGAAGCCCTCAACTATCCCAAAAAGCAGAACAAATGGGGAAGACGAAGAGGAGGAAGATGAAAGCAAATACCACAACAGCAGGATGTGAGACCCCAATTTACAATCAGGTCATTCCCCAACACATAGCTGTATAGTACATGCACTTGCAACCCTGAAACCAGACACACACACTGCTAATTTAGTGGGATTTAAAGGGTTTGCTACATGGGTTTTATCAACTAAACTAGAAAAGCACTCAGAGCGCAGACTTCCACCAAGGTTCCAGCCCAATCTCCCATTAGTAAAGAATCCCATTTAAATCCTGGATCTAGATGATGATCTGGATCACCCCCAAAATTGACTCGCCTGTTCCTTGTCCCATTTCAGACATTTCCTGAAAATTTTATTAAAATCCGTCCATGACTTTTTGTGTTATGTTGCTAACTAACAGACAGACAAACCCTATTGAATACATAACCTCCTTGGTGGAGGTAATGAAAAATTGTGTCCAACATGTCTCACACTCACATCAGCCTGGAAAAAAATGGACTTGGGTCCCATTGCTAAAATATGCTACTTAACCCAAATATCCCAGGTGTCTATCACTCAGTCTCTGAATTATTACATGCTCAAACTACTGTTGTGCACATAACACATTCCGTCACACTCCTCCCACCAAACAACCCTTGCATGGAGAATATTTCAACAGAATCAACCAAAGAAGCTACAGCTATCGCATCCTTACAAGAAATTCCAGAAACTCTGAACACAAATATGATGTACGTTTTATTAAAAACTGTAAGCAATTGTCTTGCACACACTAGCCACTTTTACACAGAGATCCCGGAAAAAAGGTAAGACTGTGATCCCACCATTTTTCCACCATTGACCTATTTACACAGCCAAGCCAAAGGAGCAACAGAGGTGAGACAGGCTGGACTTTTACACAGTGTACCTGCATTCTGGAATCAAAGGGGCAGTGACACAGCGCAGCATTAGTGTGACATATACCTTCCACGATGGAAATACCACGAGCATAGTGGTGCTGGCTCTCAAAACAACATCTTCTTATCTAACCTCTCCAGAGTCCGCCTGTTCCACAAATGTTAGCATGGATAGAATCCTCTGCCTGAAGTGACAATAGCTCTCGGATCTCCTCAGTTCGACATCTTTCTCGTCACTTTGATATGTTCGTTTACTGTACGTGACCCGCACTCATTTTTAAAATCCCCCGGCGCGGGGGGTCACACACGCAATACGTGATCCAAACATTACACCTTGGGTTACGAAAGAGGTGTTCCTTTTACATAGCGTTCCTGAATCATGATTCCACTTTTATCATGGCGCAGAGGCGCTACAGAGCCGTGACAGAGGTAGGACCCAATGATCCCACCATTTCGTTTACACCGACATCGTTTGGGCATAAAGGTGAAATATTCCCAGAACAGAAGCGCTTTGTAAAGGGGGCTACTGGCTCACTTGCTCTACCCCCCATATCTTTCTCATCCACTCACCAATCCATCATAGCTCCATTCACAAATACAGACAGTAGGTAACTACTGACTTTTCACACAGTAACATTAATAGAACAATCACTGCAGGATAGCTACAATACATTTCATGTTTGGAATTGAATCAGTAAAAGTAGTCGCTTTTTGCGGAGTACACGTCCATGGCTCCCATAATTATCTTAACACTGCAAAAATTTTACCATGAAATTGTCAGACAAAACGACATTACTCTAAATTGTCAACCATGTGGAACTGTGATCCTTCATACACACACATACAGTAATAGGCTTGCTACTATCTTGGAAACTAATAAACTTACAAGGTGCATCTAAATCTTCCAAAATGTGTTTCCTCTGTAAATGTTCATGCATAGCTGAAGTGCCCCCATTGTACACAGGGCTCAACTTACAGACCTTGCATGTGACAGTCTTCTTGGTTGTGGCACATATAAAATGTTCCCCAACTTTGGACCATTTGTTTCACATAGCCATGCTTTAGCTGGCTTCTACTGCTGCTCCTTGTGTTCCCAGTCCTTAGCACACATGTGCTGTCAGTGCATCAAAGATTTGGGAAAAGTGAGATGTCTCACGCTGAGCTACTTCAATTGGCTATGATGAAACATTGTTTAGCATGGGATTGTATGCTGTGGGGTACACATGATGATGTCACTAACAACTTGTCGACTGCTAAATTAGTCATCAATTAATTTTGCCGTCGACTAGTCGCTGCAACCCTATTGACAGATCATTCAAAGATGGGGAATCCCTTCTCAACTTAGAACTGACTAAGTATCTATGCATTGGTCTCAGAAAACACTGTGCTTACCATCCAACTAATGGAGGCACTGTTGAACGAGAAAATGGCATACTGAAACAAAAACTGATCAAATGCTCTGAATAGACAGGCCTCTCTTGGCCCGTGGTTCTTCCATTGATCCACATGAGAATGAGAAAAGAAGCCAAACAAATTTAAATCCATTTGAAATTCGGTTTGGCAGGCCTTCCTGTCTAGGCATCCATCCTCCAGAAAGAGTGCTCCTCACCACTCACCTGGCAGTAAAGATTGCTGAGAGAGCCACATGGATCCGCCATGCATTACACTGTAAAAACATCCCACAACCAAATGACAACCAAGGCTATAAGCACAATGATGATAAACCTGTCTGACACATTTTCAGCATCATGCACCCCTGCTTGGCCTGAAAAGGATTGGCAGTTCAAATCCCACTCTGTCATGTGCTGTTGTGTGCTTGAGCAAGACACTTCATCCACCTTGCCTCCAATGTCATACACAATGAATGTGTATGCTTCCATCAGTCTAACACCAGGGGGTGTTAGGAAAGAGGCAGGTGACAATTTTATTTTTGAAGGAGAAATGACAGAAACTTCTAATTACAGTAGAAAACACGGTCTGTAAAGGAAACCCTCACCCAACTCTCTAGTATAGGCAAACTTGACAGAGACTGCATCCCATTCATGTCAAGATTGTAAGGGCCTGGACAATCCCCTGGAAGGACTGGAGGAGATATCTATAAGCAGGGGTATCTGGACTGCTGCTATCAAGACATCCTTTTAAGTCAATCCCTCTGGGGATGTAAATGAGAAGGAAATTTGGGGAATCTCATTTCATAGGAAGTTTTGACCCTGCCAAGTTCATTTGACATTAATATGACACTTTAGCAGTGTGAGTATGCCCATTCAAGAGCATTCCTTCTAAATCTATAGCCAAAGAGGAAAAAAGGGTAGGATAGAGAACCAAATTATTAAAACCACCTGAGTGTTTTTCTGTTTTAGATATTTACTGTTGATGTAAAAACATTTTACCTGGTGTGAAAATGCTTGTTACTTTTCAATGTTGAAAGTCATTTTTTTTCCCACCTGCAACAGAGAAGAAAAAAAAATTAAGTGTGCGTACAGAAAGCTTAACAGATCCTCTCTCTCCTCTCCTCCAATAACATAGTTAAGTAGGTAGGTAAGGAGATTTTGTATATTTTTGCAGCAAATACAGCCTTTTATTGTTCATATGTCCTCAAGAGGATTTTGATTGTGTCCTTTGTTTTCTCTTAAATGTGTTTACTTAAAATTTAGGCAAATCATATAATATTTAGATTATATTAAATAAATAAACTGAACCAATGAGATATGGAGAAATAAAAGCTGCCAACCTGTGTTGAACATGGAGCATATTTTTTTAACCTTGTTCTTTATGGTCTCCACTGCAACACACACTTCAAACTGATTCACCAGTTAACCAATTCCAACTACTTTAGGAAAAAGAAATATGCTCTTGGGTGTCTTAAAAAGGACCCTCCACATTAGAGACAACCTGGCTGATGTTTCACACTGGAAGAGCAATCTTTAAATGATGGGCAAAATCTATTTTTAGCAGTATCCTTTGTTTTGACACTTATGTTGTTTTGACATTATGGCAACATAGCAGTAATGTAAGTAAACAATAGTTATTTACAGAATAGCAAATGTGTCTATGAACCACTGAATGCATTACATTTGAGTGCTTGACTCTTTATGGTCTTAGCTCCGAACAGATCTATAAATCCATGTGGAGCTGCTGGAGGGCTTTTGGTGGATTTTGTAAATTTTCAACATCTCTGAATAAATGCAAAATAATGTAACAAATATTTTTGCACATCTGCAAGGACAAGAAGCTCTTCAAATGCAAAACAAAATTTCCAAAACTGTAAGCTAAAGAGTAATATTTGTTCAAGTTGACACGAGAATTTGTACAATTGTTTTACAAAAGCTGGTCACTGAAAAGAGATGAGGTACATGAATTTATAAACAAAAGAAATGAGGAAAGCCAAGCATGCGGGACAGAGCTGGTAAAGATGGCTGATATGATGGAACGAAAGAAGGTATGTATTTTGTGTGTGCGGGAGATAAGGTTGAAAGGCAGTAAAGCTTGCAGCATTGGAGCAATGTGGCTTTATCATGGTATGGATAGGAAGAGAAACAGAATAGAAGGGAAGGGGGGAGTTGGCAAAGAGTGTTCTGCTGGTGAAAAGAGTGTCAGGCAGAGTAATGACTGTGAAGCTGGACATTTAAGTGGTGATGGTGAATGTTGTCAGTGGTGAGACCCCACAAGTACGTTGTGAGGTAGACAAGAAAGAGAAATTCTGGAGGGATTTAGATGAGTTAATGCAGTTTTCCTAGAGGTGAGAGAGGCGATTGGAGCAGACTTCATTGGGCATGTTGGTGAAGAGAACAGTGGAGATAAGGAGGTAATAGGCAGGTTTGGAAGGACAGATGGTGGCTGATTTTGCAAAAAGGATGGAAATGGCTGTGTGGAACACCCTTTTCAAAAAGAGAAAGGAACATATGGTGGCATATAAGAGCAAAGGTAGGAGCATGCAGGTGGACTACATCCTATGTAGATGGTGTAGTTTGAAAGAAATTAATGAAGTGGTGGTAAGAGAGTGTAGCCAGACAGTATTGGATGGTGCTCTGTACAATGAGTTTGGTTGTAAGAAAGAGGAAGACAACAACGGCAGAACAGAGGACAAACCGGTGGAAGCTGAAGAAGGAAGAGTGTCATAAAGAGTTTAGGGAGAAATTGAGACAGGCTGTTGGTGGTCAGGAACAGCTGTCAGATGACTGGGATACTACAGCAAAAGTAATCAGGGAGACAGGATAGTAACTGGCGTATCATCTGGAAGGAGGACAGAAGATAAGGAAACGTAGTTGTAGAAAGACGACGTACAGGAGTATACAGAAGACAAGGGTAGCTAAGAAGAGGTGGGACAGTGAGAGAACAGAAAAAAGTACACGAGTACAAGGAGATACAACATAATGTAAAGAGGGCAGTGGCGCAGACCAAGCAAAAGGCATACAATAAACTGTATATGAGGTTGAACACTTAAGGAAGGAGAGACGGATGTATACTGATTAGCAAGTCAGAGGAATTGAGATGGGAATTACATTCAGGAGGTTAGGGTGATTAAGTATAAATCTAGAGATGGGCTAATAAGTGAAGAGGGTGTGATGAGAAGGAGTACTTTTAGGAACTAATGAGGAAAACAAGGAAGCAAGGAAGGGTGGAAGAAGTGAACATTACAAAACAGGAAGTAGAAAAGATTAGTGAGAATGAAGTGAGGAAGGCTTTGAAGTGGAAAAGTGGTTGGCCCAGATGACAGACCAGTGGAGGTATGGAAGTGTCTAGGAGAGATGGCAGTGGAGTTCAATAGGATCTTGGTGCATGGCAGGATGCCTGAGGAATGGAGGCAAAGTGTGTGCTGGTGCCTTATTTTTAAGAACAAAGGTGATGTGCAGAGCTGTGGCAACTACAGAGGAATAAAGTTGATAAGCCACACAATGAACTGGAAACCAGGCCAAGAAAGGAAGTGAGCATTTGCAAGCAGTAGTACAGTGTCATGCCTAGAGATTGCAATATTTGGTCTGAAAATGCTGATGGAGAACCACAAGAACTTTAACTGGAATTTGAAAAACCTTAGTGTGTTTACACCAAAAATTTCCTGGATAAAATTTTTTTTCCCTCAACCCCTTACTTTCCCTGAAAAAGGTTCCTAGTAGGGGGGTATAACTTTTCAGATTCCCCAGAAGTTTTGAGAGGTGGGGCTGTGTGCAAAAGAACACAGATTGGTGGAACACACTTGCAGCGTTCCGCACTTGCATTCATCCACAGTGTTTAAGCTGGTATGCAGCTGAAAACATGTTTATTCCAGTTCAATAAGCTTCACTTTGTTTGCAAAAAGGAGCAAAAGAAGCTATGAGAAGCAGACAGATGACAAGGTCCATTTGCTGAATATGTTCTTTTGAATATATAAAGTTGATCTTTCGCACATATCCGGCTTGCTCCTACAAGTGCATTGCCATAATCTGTCTGTTCATCTGAATATGCTGAAGAGTATATTTGGCAAATACACTCCAGAGAGCCTGGAACTCATTGAATGTATGTCAAATACACTCAAAAGAAATCCAGCAGGACTTCCAGTTGCCGACTTGAAACAACTAAGCATGATTTGAATACATTTCCTAGACCTTTGAGGTTCGGTGGAGACAAAAACCATGCAGATTTTCAGAAACTCTTTTACAAGTGTTAATAAATGCCAGGTAAAAAAAAAAACATTCCTAGGAATGCTGATGGAAAAGGGGCTTTTGTGGATTTGGAGAAAGTGTATGACAGGGTACAGAGGAAGGTGCAGTCGTATGGAATGAGGAAGTCAAGAGTCTGTTAGAATGGTGCAGGATGTGTACAAGAACAATATGACAGTGGTGAGGTGTGCTGTAGGTCTGACAGAGGAATTCAAGGTGGAGGTGACTTGCATCAAAGACCAGCTCTGGGCCCCTTCGTGGACCAACTGACAGATCAAGTTAGGCAGGAATCTCCATGGAATACGTTTGTGGAAGACATTTTAATCTGTAGTAAGAGCCAAGATTAGGTGGAGGAAAATCCTGAGAGGTGGAGGTATGCACTGGAAAGAAGTAAAATCAAAGTCAGCCACAGCACGACAGAATACGTGTGTGAATGAAAGGGAGGGAGGTGATGTAAGGAGTCAATGTGAAGAATGTGAAGGATTTTAAGTATTTAGGGTCAAATATTCAAAGCAATGAGGATGCTGAATTGGAGGTGAAGAGGAGGCAATATGGAATGGGTGGAGAAAAGTGTCGGGAGTGATGTTGGACAAAAGAGCACCTGCAAGAGTTAAAGGAAAGGTGTACAGGATGGAAGTGAGACCAATCATCTTGTACGATTTAGAGATGGCTGCACTGACCAAAAGACAAGAGGAAAAGATGGAGGTGGCAGTGCTGAAGATGTTGAGATTTCCTTTGGGAGTGAGAAGGATGGACAAGCACATCAGAAGGATAGCTGAGATTGGATACTTTAGGGACACAGTGAGAGTCCAGATTGAGATGGTTCAGACATAGGAGAGGAGGATAGGATAGGGTAGAAGTCAAAAGGAGGGATACAGTACATACAATTGTAGAGGAATAATGAAAATGGCACTACAAATTGCATCTTCAACTTTAGGATCACAACACAGTGCAGGGAAAACTTTGCGTAATGTAGATGAGCTTAATTTTACTATTCCGTTTGTTCAGTCTGATTTTTTAAGCCCTCGTTACGTGGCAGGAAAAAGTAACAAGGCTAAACTCACAAAACTGAAATAAGATGGTGATTGCCTGTAAATCAGTAGTCTAATACGAAGATTGGTTTTCCCTAAAGATGTGAAACATAGATGTTTGAGCATACAGTAGATGGAGCACTTCCACACTGCATCCACTTCTTTTGTAGCCAGTCTCACTAATAATGGTGGAACCATAATGTTACAGGATATGTTTCACATACATTGTGAGTTCAGTGTAGCTAAGTGATTACCTGGTCATGGTTTACTGGCACAATAAATGTAACAGACCCATCACTGATTATGTCAGTTATGTATGTATGTAGCAACTGTGCATCGCTTGCCGTAACAAGCCCAAATAACTGGAATAAAAGGATCTGCAGTTTCACTTATAATAAACTGCTCAGTATAGTGGTACAATTAGCAGAGCCACTCATCGTCATAGTTCCTTTAAGTTTCAAGATATACCCTTGCCAAAAAAAAAATTTATGGCATGCATTTATCACGGCATTGTTTTGAAAGGTTTATGCAATGTCACTAAATTTATTTGTCAGAGATTAGATTGGAAACATAACACTGTTAATCTGAGACCTCTCCAACTGAAGCAAAGCCAGATCATAACACACTGCCCACAAAGACATGTACAAAAGGCCTTGGCATGATGGGTAATTACTTCATGCACCACTCTTCTCTCCCTGTTGTGCCCATCACCATGGAACAGGGTCCAGGGTCCAGGGTCCACATGACCCTTTTTCCCCATTCAATCAATCAATCAATCAATCAATCAAAAAACACAGTCCAATCTTTATGCTCTCCATCAAACTGATGGTTTTTATGAAATGAGAAGCTACTCATTGCATCAGTTAGGATTAAACAACTTGTTGCAGCTAAAATAAATTAATCACTGCATTAATTATCCAATGGAATGCTCTTACTTGTTTGCCTAGTGGGTACCTTTTTTAGCTGGCTGTGCATATACATATAACACATAAAAAGAGCCCATACCTATCAGATGGAACAGTTTAAGTAAAAATGAATTTAGAATGTCTAAATACTACATCAAAGAATAATAAATAAAGACTGGTGATGTGTGTTGAGATAGTAAAGTCATAATTGGAATTGCCTCAATTTATTTAAGATATAACATGTCTCTCCATGGAAGGGAAAAAAAACAACTACCATGCAATGATAACTGTGAAATGCACAACACATATCCGAATACCAAACGACTGCAAATGACCAAAACCATGTCCTTTACCTATAACGCTGAATAATGTCTGACAAACCTAACTACAACACAAGGAGGTGTTTCACTGTATGAAACAATAAGGTGTCCAGCAGATTGTCGTATTTAACCCCATTTAACCCCAACTCATCAAGGTAGATTACCATCTTCCAAGAGCTAGGATCTGCTCGAGGTTCCTGCCTGTTAAAAGGAAGTTTTTCCTCACTACTGTCACTAAATGTTTGCTACTGGAGGATTCTGTTGGGTGTGAATTAGCTTAAGAGTCTGGTTTGTCCAGCTGTAAATGTAAAGTGTAATGAGATTACATTACTGAATATTACAGTTGCCTATGAATACAGGTAATAAGCATTCATTATTTGTAAGCTTGTTAATTTGATAATTTCTTGAAATGACATTCAGTTGCAAAACTAAAGAAAATACAAGCACATTATCAAACATCATCTGAGACTTCAATTTAGACTCTAAATGTTAAAATGGCTATATTTCCTACACGTTTCATCAGTATTGATTCATAACTATATTTCAAGATTAAATGTATCAAAGTACATTGCTTGAGAAACAAAAATGTGTATGTCTCCATATAATTTATTACTCAAAGGGATAGGAGAAAATTGGATAACTTTCCTCTGGGACATTAATGTACAATTAGTGAGTCCAACTAGAAAGCACAATCCAGCATCTTTGATCAAGAAAAATAATTTCTCTCATGAGGGGACCCATTAAGACCATTGCTGCATGCTAGGTGCATAAAACTGTGATTGAAACTATGCCTGTGTGACAATGGGCTTTATGCACAGCCCCACTACTTTCTCAACTTAAGCCAGCTCCTTTACTTCCTGTCTTTCAATATTGGACACACTGATTAATCCAGGTGTGCCTGCTATTTCTTGTGACTACTGTGGTCAGACTCACCTGGATTAATCAGTTTGTGCAATAATGAAAGACAGGATATAAAGGAGCTGGCTTAAATTCAGGAAGTAGTGGGGCTGTGCATAAAGCCCATTACACATCTTAATAGTATGTATATATACTCAGGCAAGTTATGCCAAACAAGAAAAAATATAACAGATGTTGTGTTTTCTATAATAGTATCTTCAACAGAAATGAAATAAAACTAACATCCCAGTTTCAACTCAGTGAGAAGAATGACAAAATTTAGGGGATGGATGAGCATACTACCTGTAAGTCTTACCATACCTGCTGTTTAACTTGCCTCCTACTGTGTCACATATCTGAATTCATACAGAAACAATATGATTATCTTGAATGAGAATTATAGAATTATATCTTCTTTCACATTGTTTAAAAGGCACTATATCAGAGAGTTAGTGACGTGTTTTAATGCAAACACAGCACACAACTCATAATCCACGTCAGCTTTCTCTGTATTTGACTTTTGATTTTAGTGCAGACTGAGGTGAGCATTTTCAACTGGACCATAAACATTTTTTTTTGATAGGACACAACCATATGTGACCACTTTGGAATTGTGTTCTCTTGCCCTAGCTGTGTTATTAATAGAAACGGACGACAGCAAACAAAAGGACAACGGTACAGTGCATCAGTGAGAACATACACACATTGCAGTGATGCGGTTTGGGGTTTTAGCATGTGCTCGGTAAATCATTTTATGCTAGCACTGGTTGCTATGCAGAATGGCGCTAACTAGCTAGCATGCTAACTTAGCACGGTGCTAGTTAGCGATGATAACAAACAGCTAACGTTGTCTCTGAAACCGGTCTCGGAAGGACCTCTTACCGGATAGGTGTACAGTGTTCCTCCCGTGCTTCCAGCCAGAATTCCGTTGCGGTTTATCAGCCAACTACATTGTCTATGTTATAACAATAACATTGACCAGACTTCGAAGACATATTTCAGCTTTCGTTCCAATGCCCTCTTTTCCGTGTCTTCCGTATTTCATAAGAAATAACCACCAGGAGACCTTTTCCTCTGGACTGTGAGTCTTTCAGCCGCAAAGCCTCGTGTCTCTTTTCATGGAGTCGGACTACGAAGCGTGTTGTTCTCTGCTTACTTGCGCTACATCGTCCACATTCTTCATTTGCGCAATTTCAGACAATAGCCACAATTTTGCGTACGTTATACAACGGTGCTGTTCCATCCAATAACAAGGTGCGGGGACTCCGAAAGACCCCGCCCCTCCATGTTCTATGGCTGACACTGCAGGCGCCTGACGAGGTGGCAGCACGAGTCCTTCCGGACGACCACGCTCCGGTTAGCTCCTTGCTGCTGCTGCAGCTGCTCCTGTGTGCAGTGGCAGACAAGCGGTACTACCTGCACCGACAGCCACTGCTCTCAGCACTGAAGTCCTCCGAGGGGCTCAAGTGCTCTCATGAGCTGTTTCAGTACCACTCTACTCATGCTGGGTGCGTGTGGTCGGAGCTGCAGGGGTAGACATCAGTCGTGCACCCTGGTCCACTGGACTGGTTGTGCTCTGGTTGGCCTCTGAAGGGTTAACAAGTACCGTGCAACCATTTTGTGTGCAAGACTGGAGACAAAATGGCGCCGGATGTTCTGGTACTGCTGATATACATCCAAATCTCCTTGACTGAGGGGCACACCAGAAAATATAGTTCCACATGGAAAGAGAACACACTGTATCAAAGGAAAATAGTCTAACCTGTAATGTGGGAGAACAGGATGTACTGAATTTATCTGAAAGGCAGACAAACCACTTCACATGCAAATGATGGATGCATCTATCACTTTCACTTCAGGATGTGAACTGTTAATCCAATATTATTAAATATGTTAGTTCATACTATAAAATTATTCAAATTAATTCAGAACAGCTTTTGGACTGGGCAATGTTAATGTCTCGTTTCTGCCTTCTAAGCTTCAGGAGTACAGCAACACATGATAGTCAATGCAAGTCGTCCCTTTGTGGTCATTGTGGTCTGCACAATGTTTATTTACATTACCTTTTGATTTTAGGGGGTGGGTTGGACTTTTTTTCTCTTGTCCTTTGTGACTATTCAACAGAATCATAGTTCACACTCACCACAGTCACAAGATTCCTGTTAAGATCAAATTTAAAGTACAGCACAACAGGAAGAAAGGCAGTGTTCTACTGTGAGCCCTAGGCATAGTACTCTGATGTCCTTGCTCGTTTTTCAGTTACCAAACTGGCATTAAAATCCCAAGAACCATATATTCCCATTGCAAAAACATTATATAACCACCCTTTTGCTACAATTGAAGGCTTCTCTTCAGCGGTCTCTTGCCTACAGTACTTTATTGTAGTTTTATTGAGTGTTGCATGGGGTTTGAGCCTATGGAGGCAGTGGGCGGTTTACGAATCTGTAACATGACTTAGATAATCAGTCACTTTGCAGTCATCAGTCAGTTTAACTATATGTCTTTACTGCTAGTCTGTGGGAGGATGCAAAAGTACCTTGGGGAAATCCATGTAAGCATGGGAAGATAGCTCAAACTGCACCTGAAACGTTTTTGTTACGAGATCCGATGCTAACTGTTGAAAAACTATGATGCGTTGTTTGTACCACGTCCCCCCAAAAATACATAACCCCCAACAATGATTTTCTGAATCATCTGCCAGATGTCAAGATGTCAGGGAAAGTATAGGTAATTGATTCCCCATTGAATTGCAGTGTCTTTTTCATTGTGTACATCAGGTGACTATAACCCAAACTGTCAGAAATCTCAATGACAGGCCCCCACACATAAATTTAATTCTATTATCTCATACAGAATCACATTCTCTGAGGTTCAGTTTGCAAAGCTTGTTAGCAAAATATAACCATAGTCAAAAACAAGAAAAGCCTCAGGGTTTTGTGCACAAATGTCACTTGTCCATTGCGGCAAAACCATAGGGACTTTCCGGTAGACTTTTTGTATGTCAACATGATTCTTACTGGGTGCTCCATCAAACAGCTCAATGGTAATGCAGCATACCATGTTTTGTTCATCATGACTGGTTGGAGTGTGTTTTTTTCAGCCAAGTTGATCTGCATGTATGTAGTTGAAGAACACCTCTAGCAAGCAAACTGCATATCTATATGAACAACTAGCCATCACCAACCAGTGATTGGCATGTTCTGTAAAGTAATTTGCCAAATACTTGCCAGGCTTATTTCGATAAGTCAGACCAATCAGTTGATTTGAGCCCATAAAGCTGATTCATACTTGCCAGAATAACTGAGCTGTAGGCATTGAAATTGCCTTATGGTACAAAATCAGACTAACCTAAATAAACCTGCTAAGTTGGTGAACTCACTTTATGGAACAGGCCCATGTCATAAAAAAACAAAAACAGTAACCCCATACTGTTTTTTTGGCTAGCTTTTAAGTCAGAACAGTTATGTTTGACGATGTGGATACCTGCAGACCGTATTGTCGTTAGTCACAACAGTAAGATAAACCACAATGCACCTATGCAAACAAAAGGGGACTCAGTCATTATATTAACTGCTCAAATTCAGTCAGGACTTTAAGGATCTAGTAAAGGTATTGTGGTGTATTGCAGGAAAAGGAAGGCAGTTGAAGGATTATTGTTTGCTGTCCTTCAAAACATAACTTACGCCAGGTTGTCCAGTTAGTATGTATTTTAGGAGGGACACAGAGGCTATGTTCAGACAGCAGGTAAATGTGGCCCAAATCCCTTTTTTTTTTTTTTTTGCCCATATGTGACCTGTATCCGACCTGTTAAAGACAGTTTGAAGAGCACAAATCCGATTTTTTTCGAATATGACCCAGGACACTTTCATATGTGGTCCTAAGTCGGATGTATCCGATATTTTGCAATGCGACTTCAGTCTGAATGGCCAGGTCGCATTTATCCGACGTTTACGTCATTGAAATGCGACAAACGTCACAATTCTGCATCCCAGGAGAAGTGACGGGAAAAACATATTTACTTCCGTAAACACAGTGCGTGCCTGCGTGGTCACGTATTACCTCAGGACCTCTTTTGTGCATGCGGGTCACTTCAGGGTCGCATTCAGTTCATACTCAAAACTGATAGAAGTCACATTTAATGTGTAATATGAACAAGCACACAAAAAAATCGGATTTCTCCAAAATATCCAATTTGTGCATTAAGACCCGCTATCTGAACATAGCCAGAGGCTTCTTGGAAATAGCACTAGTAGTGGCCCCACCACCCAGACCTTCTGCCAGTTTCCTAGTGGGCAGTCCTGGAACTGCAGCCAGAAGTACCCCAAGAGGCCTTAATGTAGGGCCACCCATTTATAGGCCATTACCAATCTGCTTGCTACTGGAGAAAATGTTGCCTGGAAAGCAACATTTGATAACATTAGAGATGGTGAATGGAAAAGAGAGATCATAATGCATCACACAAGTAAACACGAGATCGTACATTTTCTTGCACTTACAGTACTGCAAAACCGTTGTTGGCCACAAGGACAAAACAGTAGTAAAGGGTGCTGGGTCATGAGACTACCACTTCATTTGCTTAAAACATCAAAAGTAAACAGCTGCAAAATACTTGGTGTCCTTTACAGGCTGATGTTTCATACTTGAACTTGAAAGGTGAAAATGGCACTCAAAAGGATGCCGTGTCTCTCCCAATTTTTAACTCTATTCCTGTACATTGGGCTACACTCAGATCAGATACATCAGTGTATTAACACACAGAGAGCATTCTCATACACTGGAGTGAGAATTCCGTGGAGGGGGCAACACAAGGTACTGCAGCAAAGACAGGAAAACTAAGATTATGGTTAAACTTCTTTTGTACTTATAAATATAAGTGGATGTAGGTTTTCTAGTTTATGTGAAACTGGGCACAGAGAAAATATCATCATTCATATATTGATATTAATATGGTTTTATTTTTCTTTTATCATACTGCCACTAGGAGTCACCAAAAATAAAGATTTTCAGTAGGGACAGCAAGTAGTGGTGAGCACGTCCTGCTTTGTAATATGTACATCAACCAACCTGTTATGAGAACCAAGGTGACCCATGAATACTTGCAGCAATGAATCACCTGCACCAGACTTTCAAACTCCAAATTTTAACCTCTCTTTACTCACATGTAGCATATTGGTTGAGATCAGACCTGCACAACGGCAGTTTGTTAGTAGACTGCCAAGGGACTACCTTTTTTTCTTTTTGCCAGCTTTTTGCTACCTCTGCCCATGAGGGACCATAGCCTGAGCGTACACTACCTTATGTTCCCGATCACCCCTGTGCCACCTTACCAGACGTGATATAAAAGAGGTACGGTTCAGAGCAGCAAAATCAATGAGTTAAGATTTCACTGCAAGTAGCAGTTTGTTCCTCGAGAATGCTGACATCAGGGGTTGAATTGACTGATCTTGAGTGAGATGTGGTGCTGCAGGGCCATGACGTGAATGCATTGTAGTTGGGTAAAGCACTCAGATGAGAAGAGTACCTACATTTTCTAGTGTGTTTGTGTTTGAGAAGGAGAGATGGAGTTACTGAGAGAGTAAGAGAAGATGGACTACTAATCACAGGTCAGGCCAGTGGTTCTCAACCCTTTTTTACCCCGCCCCCCTGAAGGGGGAGGGTGAGGGTATTGTTTTCGGTTCGGTTTGTTTGTCTGTCTGTTTGTCTGTCTGTTGGTTTGTTTGTTTGTTTGTTTGTTAGCAACTTTACACAAAAACTACTGGACTGATTTGCATGAAATTTTCAGGAAAGATGCGT
>JAPQRQ010000009.1:12098957-12120010 GCA_037367365.1 Apogon talboti | reverse complement strand
TTATTATAAATAATAATAATAATAATTCTTATTATTATTATCAATAATAATAATAATAATAATAATGTATTGATTACCTTAATGCAAAAAACAAGCATTATCATTATTTAACAGGCAATACATCAAATAAGCATTGGCTAATGATTAAATAAACAAATTAGATTAAAATAAGTCCTCATGGTGAAAAAATTAATTCAAAGAGATTTATGAGTTATAAATTAAATTTCCTTAAAAGGAGGGGATATAACGCTTTATTCTTCAATTCTTTATGCCTCTTTTTCAAGACCCAAAGTCACATCAACTTTAAGAATTCTACACTTCTTCAAAATTATACACCATCAAAACATCATTACACAAAAATTCTACATCTTTATCTTATCATAAGAGACTAACAATACGATACTTAAAAACAGCCATTACATTTTGATTTTCTGTAAATAACGAAATTATGTATAGAAAACATTTCCCAGTTTCATTCTTCATCTTGTTGATACATTTTCTTGTCAGAAATGTCAAACTGTGTGTATCTGGCTGAAGGAAATATAAAATGTGATGGTGTTTTGTTTTTTTCATAAGTTGCCCTGATGTGTCACAGCTTTCTTTTTTTCTACAGTTATGTATCCCTGTTCTGTCTGCAAAGCCTCCTTCAAATCTACCAAGACACGGCTCCATCACATGAAAACCAAGCACAGTGAGTCAACACCTGCACCCTATAAGGCCCTCCCAGGTAGACAGGAAGCGAAACAAAGTACACCCATCATTACCCCAATATCTATTTGTCAGCCAGCTCTACTACAGGTGGAGCCCAATGGACCTCTCCAAAAAGTCGATGCCAACATCGACACAGAACAGATTCGCAAATTAATTGAATCCTTGGGAAATGTGCAGAAAGTGAACCAGGTTGTTATTTTGGGACAGGTGCCACCTAATGCCCCACCACTAGAAGTACAGCAGATTTCAGAGCTGACAGAACCCCTGACCTTGAATCTGAATCCACCACAGATAGATTTCATGGGACTAAAACAGACAGAGTCTAAAGGAAATGAACTGGAACTTTGTAACAATCCAATGGAGCAAACGATTATACTGGAACCTATCACACCTGATGGACAGTTAGAAAACCCATCTTTTTCGGAGCTGGGGTCTCGCATAGCAGCAGGCGAAAGTATAGAGCTGACTCTAGTTGAGAGCGAGCAAACAGAGAGGCCTGTGGCAGAGGTGATGCATCAAATCCTTCAACAGCCTGAGATGTGTGCAGTTCAGTCTGATGCAATGGAAGAGATGGTTTGTCACAATGAGGTAGTGGAGCTCAAAGAAAACATGGAGCAGACTGTCATATTAGAACTGACGTCTACTTTGATACCAACTGTAGAGCTGGAGCAATCTCAAAATGTATCACAAACAGAAATCTCCTCTTCCTCATTGGTGCCAACCACAGAACTGGAGAAAACTCCTGATCAAGCTGTAATAAGTGAGCAGGAAACCAGTCTGTCTGTTCAATCACTGATGTCTACAGTAGAGCTGGAACTGACTCCTTTACAAACAGAGCAACGGGACCTTCCTGCTTGCCCTTTTGTCCCACCAGACACACTTACACAAACTCCAGTTGAATCTGAAACAAGTGCAAAAGATGAGACTGATTCACAAATGCAACAGGAATGTGTAGATCAGGTCCAATCTATGACAGATGGAGCAGAAGAAAGACAAGACAGCACCAAGAATGCACCACCTGAAATAATACTTATAGACCATGGAGAGGTTCAGGAGCAGGTGGAAATCCTGCCTAAGGTAGACAGCCCTTCTGCTAAAGAAGATGTAACATCAGAAATAGAGGTAAAGGAAGTGCAGCAGACCTCAGAAGTTCCCATAAATACAATGTCAGCTCAAGAACTGGTTAAGGTACGGAAAAGAAAGCCAGCCAAGGCCTTTATCTTCCAAGGATATATGCAGGAACTGGTGGGGTCTATAGAAAATGATGTCAGAC
Source organism: Apogon talboti (assembly GCA_037367365.1). Classification (NCBI taxonomy): domain Eukaryota; kingdom Metazoa; phylum Chordata; class Actinopteri; order Kurtiformes; family Apogonidae; genus Apogon; species Apogon talboti. Next base: position 12,118,026 of record JAPQRQ010000009.1, on the reverse strand, counting down.
CCACAAAACGGCAAAGAACAAAAAAGTCTCATCTTGTAGTTAAATTTGTTCCACAAAGCAAGGAGAAGAAAAACAAAAGACAGAAGAAACACCAGTCAACGCAGGAGGCAGCTTTAAGAGTTAAAACACCAACCGTGAATATGTCTGAGAAAAAAATGACTTCTCAGAACAAGGGAAGAAAAGGAAAAAGGGAGAAAGTGGAGCAAGCAGTATCTACAGCTGAAACAAAATCACCATCAACCAAGGATAGACAGCACCAACAAATCAAAGAGGATACAAGAAAAAATAAAATGAAACAAAAAGATGGAGCCAAGGAGGGAGTGGCACATGTCAGTGAAGCTGCCTCACCTGTATTTAAAAAGAAACAGCAGAAAATCATGCAGAAAGGTAAGGCTAAGACTGTAAAGGATGGGAAGATGACAAGCAAAGGGAAGAAGAAAGGTCTGGCAAGACAGCAGAAAACTAAAGCTAAGACAGATTCCTCTGATGTACCTGGCCCTCACATAATACCAGATTCTTTACTTTTGCTCAAAGGCCATAAGCAACCACAGCTGAAAGTTCACAAATTAGACCCTTCAAAAGCAACAGGTCAAACACAAGAGGTTTCAACGAATGAGTCCCAAACATCTCATCAGAGTAAAGACAGTTCAGTCAGACACATGTCAAAAGAATCTGCAGGTAATCTGGCAAATGATGACAAGAAAACGGGAGGGAGGCCCAAAAAGAACCAAAAAGCACTTTCCTTATTGTCCTCTTTGCAGGTTTTCCGACAGCCAGCTGAAACATTGTCCACCAAGCCAAAATCCACCAGGAAGCGTAAAGCCTCCCCCAAAGTGGAAACAGAAGGAGTGATAACCTCCAAACGTGCTTTAGAGTGCAAAGACTGTGGGGAGAGGTTTAGTGAAGTCTCGTCCCTTCAGAAGCACAAAACGACAGTGCATATTGTGGAGAGTCCTGGTCTCACTTACACAAATGGGAACATCTTTGAAGGCGTGTCTAGGTTGGATCTTTACCCGCTGCCAAAGCAGAGCGATAAGGTCGTCGGAGTGATGAATGCGGGTACAGGCTGGGATACTGAACCCGAAATGGGTGAGACAGACCGAGAGCGTAGTGTCTCTTTCCCAGCTTTGAATTTGTCCCCTTCGTCACCAGTTCATTCTTCAGACATCTTCCTAAGTGGATATGAAGACAAAGGTGGAAATCAAACTGGGACAGATGGTCTATCTCATGAGCCTCTAAAAGTTCTCTCACCATCTGAACCTCCTTTGACTATTTCCACACAGACACAAAATCCTAAGGTGCCTGAGTCTTCGGTGACAGACAAGGACAAGAAACCCAGCTCTGATTGTGAAGTCCAAGCAACTGCAGATGAGGACATTAAAGAGGATTTACTCCTTGAGATAGTCACTGTGGGGGGACAGAATGAAAGAGATGATCCAAGTTCATGTCAAGATAGTATTTCTCAAAATCAATCAAATCTTCTGGATGGAAACACAGACTTACCTCCTGGTGAAGCTGAAAAAGAAACAACTGAAAAAAATCAAACTTTGCAGACTGTGTCCTGCTCCACAACTCAAGTGGAGGTGAAAGAAGAAGAGGAGGAAATGCTGGTCCAAAAGCAAAAGGATGAAGGGAAAGGAGCTGTAACAAGGTCTCCAAGAAGGGGTAGGAGGCGGGGAACAGGGCAAGTGAAGACAGGACTGATTTCAAAGAGAGTTTTAATTGAAGATACACCAATGGGAACAGACCCAGAGAGAGAACAGGATGACTGTGAGGTAGTTTACGAAAAACCCTCTCTACCTTCTGATTCAGAAATGAATCATGATGAGACCCACACAGCATTCAGTCAGTCAACATCGCAGACTTCAGAATCTCATAAGGATGCTGCTCCTGTTTCATCTTTGCCTTCAGTACCCTCCTTAACACAGAAAACTCCTGCAGAACAAGTTGACGTGGAGTCAGGTAGCACCAGTGCTGCAGAAGTGAGTGAAAGAGGACTGCAGGAGCATGAAAGGGAGGCAGATCAGTCTCCTGGAATCATACTGGAGAAGTTTGTCACCTCTGGACAGAGAGCAACTGCTGCCAATCACAGACAGGTGAGTTGCTTATTATTCTGACAGTTTATTGCACTTTAAATATTAAGTATATATATAAGTATAATATATAATATGTAAAGTATTACATTCAACAGTGCAGGTGTGTAAATGGGCTTTATTTCAGGGTTTGAACAACAATGCTGGGAATGAAGTCCTTTACAGCGAGGAGATCAAGGTTGAAGAGAATATCTCAGATGCAACCACCTGTCAAAACAGACAGAGTTTAAGCGTACAGCCACATCACCGTGATGTGAGGACTATTCTGGTGAAAGAGGAGAGCTGCCTCGTGTTGAACGACGCTCAGACCACATCAGGAAGCAGACACATCCGATGGAACGTGGAAGTGAACACTGAAAGTTCCTCCAGTCCCTGTAAGTATCAGGTCTAACTATGTACACTTTAAGACATTGTAGAGTATACAGTTATAAAACTTGATATGGCTTTTGAACACATTATACTGACGCCTTTGCTTGCTGCTTGATGTATGAATCTTGTTTTTGCATGTTCGGATTCAGTAATGGAAAGCAGAGGGGAATCAAGAGACTGTAGTGTCACCCCTGACTTCAACACAAACCAGTGTATCTTCTACCCAGTTAAAGAGGAGGAGAGGGAGGTTTTACTAGGAGCAGCTCAAGCGAACACTGGATGTGGATCGTCGGGGGACTCAAGTTCCACCCATCACACAGAACACCAGTCACCAGATAGTAATTTACGTGAGTCTTCGCTGTTTGTACTGTATGTATATTCTCTATTTAGCATAATTATAGAAAGGCTGTTTCACTATGGAGTGTATCCACAGATAAAGGGAGCTACGCTGCACAGGACTACCAAGAAACCAGAGTGAGAGGAACGTCATTAGAACCAGGAGTCTGTGACTTTTCAGATGGACAAGGTTTGTGTACTTTATCAGAATGACTAATATGTGGTGCATACATTTTTAAAGCCCCTCACATACACTATCGAACACACTTCGGGCAACTCATTTGTTTATAATAATGTCCTTTTCAGCTGAACTAGATGCCGAGTGGCAACAAACATCAGACGTCCGGGATTTCCTCCTCCAGAGCTCAGATGAAGAGGATGTTTGTACTCCTGAACTTTGTGATCCTCAGCTTGACTCAGAAGCAGAAGTAATGGCCTATTTCTACAAAAACCAAAACGGCTACCTGCGACAGCCTCACGAGACAACACAAAGGTATGTACTGTTGTTGAGGATTTTTTTTTTTTAATGTTTATGCACTGATGATGGAAAGCAGTGCATGTTTACGAACTTGATCTAGAGACATGCAACATTAAATCTGACCCAATAAAATAGTAACCAAAGCCATAAAATTTCTAATGGTGTCTTCAATTATGGAGTGAAGTGTGATAACATGATGCAAAAGACATCTGATGATGTCACTAATGTAAATGTAAGACCTTGTGACTTAATAGCTGTGAGAGAGAGCTTATCATAGTAGGGAATATAAATATATATATGTATATATGTGTGTGTGTCAACCCAGCTTATATGTCAACTCATCTTATAGTCACAAAGAGAGATTACAACCTGAAGATTTAAATGGTATAATATTTTTAAACAGCCATAATATGATGAGAATAAAGTCATAATATTTGAAGAAAAAAATCATGTTACATTTTTATTTTTTTATTGTCTTAAGAGAATGAAGTCCAAAAGCCTGAGTGTTTTGTTATTTGTGAAACCTTGCTTTATTTCCCCTTCTTTATGAGTTTAGTTTCATAAAATCCTAACTTGTTCATGAAACATTATGACTTATTTCTTGCAATACCATATTTTTTTAAAATTGTCAGTGTAGCCCTAATCCTCTTTGTACAATGTTGTCACCTATGTATTTTGCTTTTACTTTGGTGGTACTCATTTGTTTGTATGTTATTTCCAATTCTCCCCCTATAGTTTGGTAACATCAACAAATCAACTTCAGCCACCAGAGGAGAACAGCACCAGAGAGCCCATTGAGTACTTCTCCAAGTATTTTAGCTGGGATTGCTGGGTAGATATTTCTTACTGCACAAACAAATTGTCCAACATGTCCAGCCCTGTCTCAGCCAAAGAGGTGGCACAGTTTGTTGGCATCCACATCGCAATGGGAACTTTAAAGGTTTGTGTTTGCTCTTGAATCACTGCCTTGACATGCGCATTAACATTTCTTTAAGTGCACTGACAGGAGAATTAACCTATATGTAACTGATTTTCAATAGCTGAGAGGTGGAAGATCTAACCACTGCACTGCAGCACTTTCACAAACCACTAGCAACAGCTTTTAAGGCAGGGGTAGAGGTGCATAGAGTTGCATACTCAAGAGGAATGCCCACATTCTTCTCAGAGGGAAAAAATCTACTGCCTTTGAGATCATGATTATGAGAGAAGTGGATATAAACAGATTTTTGAAGATGCTCAAGTATCAAAATGCCAACATTTCAACAAGGTGGCTTGAAGAATGAAGGACCGACACCATGTTTGAGCAAGGCTCCAGCTACTTGACATGATTGAAACATGATAACTGACATGTTACAGCTGGCAGGACCCAAACGGAGTGTATGTAGCTATATGATTAGAAGAAAAGCGCACTGTGGATGTTTTAGTAAAAGACATATAAAGACAAAATGATGTAAAATATGCAATAAGATGTCAATGATGTAAGAAACTTTCAGAGACAGTATTATTATTATTTTTTTACTGTGAAAGAATCAAAAATGTAGACCTATGTTAGTTCATCATGTATTTTGGGTATGGGTCCCAGGAGACACAAAATTTTTGTTTTTTGATTTCGAGCTGAAAACCTCCATGACCATCCAAATATTAACAGGAATATCAGTACAATATCCAATTTTATTAGTCATCTTAACAGATTAATACTTATGTTTTTCAAAATAAAGGTAGAAAAATGTATATTTTGAACATGGAAACTGTTGGTGTTTACTTGGTTCACACAAACCGTAGTAATATACTTGTTTACTTGTTTCTTTTCAGTTTCCCAGTCCCAGGCTGTACTGGGAGGACTTGACCAAGGTACCATTGATTGCCAGTGCCATGCCACTGTCCCGGTTCCTGGAGCTGTCTCGCATGTTGAAGCTTGCTTCTCCTGTAGTGGATCCAGTCAACAGTAACAGTCAGAAAGAAAGCAATTATGATTTTCACGATAAACTGCAGACTACATCTCTTTGTAGCACAGCAGGTATTTGCAATGAACGAAGGCTTCCTGAAGTTTCCCAGAGGAGTAATGAGAACTTGAAAACATTACAGACTGACCCCCTCTGGAAGGTTCAGCCTCTACTGGGTCGTTTCCTTGCAGGGTGCCGTTCACTAAAGCGAGAGAGCGATTATGCAGTCGACCAGTATCCACTTCCCTTAACTGGGAAGATGCACAGTAACAAGCCATCACTTCATTGCACAACGTTAATTGGATTTGGCGGTTTGCTCTCACATGTGGATCTTAAACTGGATCTTTCAGATAAAGAAGATACAGTAGAAAAAATGGCCCCTAAAGGTTGCATGGTGTTTCTCTGCAAGCAGGAACTCTCCACACCAGTGATGCTAGAGCGCCTCTTAGTGGCCGGGGTTCACGGTGCAGGCCGGGTGGGCGGAGCCAGAGGACAGATAGGGGATGAGTTTGTGAGCTCGGATGGGAAGTTGATGTTGCGCAGGTCACACTGTGGCTTCATACTTTCTACTGCAGGAAGCTGCCAAAGGAACATGGTGTCTCTCAGTGACAGTTTTGAAAAGGCCCAAATGTCGGCTCGTCTCAACAGAGATTTACAAAATTTATATTCTATCCCTTTTACGGCTTCAACCCCAACTAGGTGGCCTCAAGCAGTGCTCTGGTACCTGACAGATCTGGCTTTAGTCAACTCCTGGCTCCAGTACAGACAAGATCACAGAACAGCAGCTACAACTTTAACTCTTCTGGCCTTCAGACTGGAAGTGTCCAAGGCTCTGATCCTGTCCAGTGGATTAGACACCCAGGACTCTGTTCCCCCACAGCCCCCCACAGAGAACGCTCATACAACAAATGAAACCCCAAACCCGAGCCTGTTAGAGGAAAGTCCTCTACCGGATGCATCCACTAGGTACGACGGCTCGGGCCACTGGCCAGAGCAGCTCGGGGAGGGAGAGGGAGGCAGGTGTCGCTTTGGAGACTGTCAGAGAACATCCCGAGTGCTATGCCTTAAGTGCTGTGTCTTTCTTTGTATTTCACGAAACCACAACTGCTTTTTGAATTTCCATAGTCAAGGAAGTTCGGGGAAAGAGTCATGATTACTTCAGAAATGTTTTGAACTATTTCCTTATTTAGAATGTAATGCATTTTAGTGATAAATCTACATGTGAACCCAGCTGAACAAAAACTTGTGTAATCTCACTACACCGACACATCCATGATGCCTTTGACTGGCAGTGTTATTTTGAAGGATTATTGTGCAGCAATTAAAAAAAAAAAACCTAGATGCTTTAACCTGCCTTGTGTCATTCAAGAGGTGTAAAAATGAATTTGCCTTCAAAAGTAAATGTGAAAATTATTATAGTTCTTTTTTGCTTGTAATGTCACACTGTAGTTACCATATTTTTTTTTATTAGCTATTTTTTTAATCTGACATAATTTACATCCCATGTACAAATCAATTTGGTTCTTATCTTTGTTAAGTTAAGTGTTATTTAATGTCATAAAACAATAAAATATAACAAAAGTACACAAACCGTATCGTTGTCTTTGAAAACTGCTGACAAATGATCCACCAATAGGACTTTCTCATTGCAGACATTTTCACTTGAGTGGAATACACAGGTTCTGACCTGATCATCAAAGAAGTCATATTGTGTCAAAACCAGCAGGCATCCTGTTACAGAACGGTTCAATGTAGCTTACTTTTGATGTGATTTGCCCAAATATTTCATCTTAAAGTACCATTTACTGGGAAGTAATAAAGTTTATCCAGTGGGTTGGTGCTATCTCTAATACTGGTATGTGGTCAGTTTATATTCAGGTAATAAACATAAACTGAAGCTATATCACCAGTACAATGATACACACATGAAGAAGGGCAGATAGTTTTAATATGTGCTGGATCACATATCTGTGTGTTTTAAAAAGTACACCTCAACAAAATTTTGGATGCAGTTGCAGACCATCTGTGAGAAATATCTGCATACACATGGACCACAACTGGACAATATCTTCATCTTGAGGGTTTTTTGGTAAGTGTCCATAGCTTGTTTAGTTAGACTGCTGTCTTTTGCAATGCTTTCTATTTTAGTTGTCATTTTCCATACTGTGCCAACTATTACAGCCATATGTGTTTAGATGAACGTCACTGCTCCATTTATGTGTTGCATTTTACTGATTTCAATACAATGAGCTCATAACTGATTTATGTACAGTTGAGTGTGTTAACGGAAGCAAATGCATGAATTACTGTCAGATGTTTCCTTTTGAAATATCGATGAGTACTTCTTATTTTGCTTACAATTTTTTTGTCATAATCTTAAGTAGGCCTAGAAGTTATGAGCGTTTATACACAGTATTTTTGTAAATTGTATTAAAATTTGTATTTTGTTATTATAACTGAAGCAAGTGCATGAATTAGGCTAATGCAAAATGTATAATCCTGTAGCTCACCATAAATTATTGCGGGTAAAATTAGAAATATTTCATTATAAATTTATATTAGAATTATTATTTTAGGTGTAGAGATTACACACACACACACACACACACACACACATACAGTATATATAGTTAAGACATGAATGTCCTAATGTTAATATCTGTCAGGTTTGTTAACTTTGTCTTTTAAATGTCAACACAGACAAGTTAAATTGACTTTTTCAAAGTTTTCGACAATTTTACTTAATTTCATGACTTGTCCAGGCCTGGAAATGGATGTTTTCAAATTACACAACTTTTTCAGCTTTTCCATGACTGTAAGAGGCCTGCACAAAAAGTAAAGTCTTAAAGTTTAATGCGACGTTTTTTATGCTGAACGTTTGCAAAGCAATTAATTAAAAAAATAATAATTTTGAATTAATTTTAACTTAATTTGACTCTATTGCAAACAATAGTGTGTGTGTGTGTGTGTATACACGAAACAAAACCTTGGACTTAATGACGTCACCGGAAGTTACATAGTTTATTTTCCGGGTACCGCGGCAATGTTTACAATCTGCACAGCGGATGGTTATTGCTGTTAATCGAAAAGTTTGGGTTTGTTTACGTCGTAAGATTAAGCCGCTTTAAGTTTTACCACCAAGATGGCATCTCAGATCTCCATAACGGTAAAGAGCCAGCCCGCAGCCGTCAGCCCCGCCGCCGTCCGGGTGAAGAAACGTCCCTGCGGTGCGGTGGTGTGTGGAGCTCCGCAGGCCGGAGGGAGCAGCAGCAAAAAGAAGAAAGCACTGCCGACCACCGCACCGGCAACACAGACACAGGTAACCAGTCAACATCCCCGGATTAGTGTCTGTTGGTGCGCAAATGTGACCCATAATTAACAATAATGACAAAAGTGTACTGTATTGTATAAAACCGCAGTATGTAACCATTGTATATTAGAGCTGTAGACAAAGTGAAGTTATTTAGGAGTTTGTCATTTGTGTTTTAACAGGTGCCTGTAGTTGAGACTATGGCTGATGTGAAACCTGTGGGAATAGTAGACAGTGGTCCATTTCCTCTTCCAGAGTCCACCGCAAAGCCTCCCCCCTTTAAAGACCCCGCATTTATGGTGAGGTCATACTGTGTTTTTTTGAAGGAATGTTCTGGCCAGAGATCCACATTTAACATGCACAATACAGAATAAACATTAGTTATATTAATGTGCAGCAAACAATAGAATATACATTAACTCAAATGTTGGTCCTTCACATGCATTCATGCAAAATACATTAAGGGGAAATACTAATTCTACGTGATGATACTAAAAAATATACTGATATAATAATACATTATACAACTCATATGAAGTCAAGAACAAATGTTGAACTCTTCAGGTATCTTAAGTGCCAATAAACGCACATTCATTTTGGGGTGGGGGTGGGGAGGGGTTATATATAGTGTTTCTACTTTCAAATATAAAGGACCTACAGTTGTCATTAGACTACCCACAATGAGAGTTCATTAGAGTAATACGACCACTAGACGGAGTAGTGACTCACTGGTGATCTACCATGATGAGGAAAACTAACCACAGGCCCTTTGACCAAAGCATCAGAAACTGATGAGATGGGATGAAAATATAAGGAACAACTTTTAGAGTCGGAGAAAGTGACAAAACGTAGAAGCACTGTTGTTTTGGCCACTGGACACAACTCTAAATTCAAACAATGGAGTTTGATGCTGAAATCACTTCGTTTCCTGGGGTGAGTCTGATTATTAGGATTATGAAGGCATAAAGTTATTACGTCATGTTATTATCTTTGCTAAATTCACCAAACATACATTTAAACTAATTTTGATTGTCAGTAAAAATGTAAACATGATGGCAATTCATGACATATTTTTATAAATTGAAATCTAGAGGAGACATGAAAGTAGTTTGGGAACTACTGCAATCCTCTGGTCAAACAGAAATGTGTGCATCTCTGAGTTAACTGTTGATCCAAATAGTCTGTAGCTTCTTCCTTGCCTCACTTTCTGACATCCTTTTCCACTTTTTATGTCTGGCAGCATTCTGGGATTGGAGGAGCAGCAGCAGGTAAAAAGAACAGGACATGGAAGAACCTCAAACAGATTCTAGCTCTGGAGCGGACTTTACCCTGGAAACTCAGCGACCCCAACTGTGAGGATCTGTCTGTTTTTGATTTTAACCTGTTATATAACAGTTATCACTAACACTGATTTACATTCAGCATATTTAAGTTCATGGTGTAGCCAACAATGTTAGCACACACAAAAAAACACTGAAACATTTTAGTAATATTTTAGTAAACAACAAAATAAACCCCAAAGATACAAGCAAAATGCATAAGGTACTGATGGTAACATACTATATCTCAATAATTCATTATTGTTTCAAGGGCCAGCCTCCTTTGAATTAGTTAAGTATATTTATGATAATTAGATGAGCTTTTACAATAATATGGTCTTAATATGTTGGGTCTGTGGTGAAAGTGACATTTATCTGAAATCTTGCAGTTCAATATAAGACATTTCTTTGTCAATAGATTACAACATTGATGCTCCTCCATCTTTGAAACCAGCCAAAAAATACTCTGACATCTCTGGGCTTCCTGTGAGTAAACTCTTTGTTGTTATTCTTCTTCTGTTAACAGAGTTAGTCTTCAGTCCTCTGTTGTACAAAGCACACTGTCTTCTTTCCTCAGGCAAACTACACAGACCCTCAGACAAAGCTACGCTTCACATCTTCTGAGGAGTTTTCCTACATTCGCCTGCTCCCCACAGATGTCGTGACTGGCTACCTGACCCTTCGAAAGGCTACCTGTGTTGTACCCTGACAGCTGAACATGACTGGAAGCTTGAAGCATAATGTAGAGCTGAACTGATGTCATGTCGGTGTACAGAACTGTCCGGCAAACCAGAGGACTGTAAGCACAGGCTGTTTACAGAGAGAACCAGGACCGTTGGAGCTGATACGTTGGATATCAGTAATTATTTGTAGTTATATTTATAATAAAGTCTGAGTCAAAAATGTAATGAATGGAATGTTTGCTTTTACAATCCATGTACTGCATTAAAGAGCTAAAGAGGAATCATTCATATTTAATGTCTGTAGTAAAGCAATCCATTTGATTATAAACATAGTTTTGAAGTAACAATGGTGGAGAGTTATGATAGAATCGGTCATTAACCCTTTACAGAGCACCCATAGAAATACTCTGAAATTCTAAATTTCAACCTTAGTGTGTAATTGGAGGACACAAGATTTTCTTACTTTTGTGAAATATAAAGAAATATATATAATTGTCATGTAGAAAATCAAGGTTAATGAAATGACCATATTTGTTTCCTTGCCTGTAAGTGGCAAAAAAAAATCTAAGAAGTAAATAACATACAAGAAAAACACATGTAAGGTGAAAGGAACATGTATTTTAGAACATTAGAATGTCACTTTAGAGAATTCCAACAACATAAGTTCTGATCCACACACCTGTCAACATCTACATTATCCCTGTGAACATCATTACTTACATTAGTACCATTGCTTCATGGTACCTAACAAAGCAGTTACCCTCACTGTCTATGCAGAGGTAGGACCGTACAGACTCTGTAGACCACATCAGACCTGAGATTGTTGACTCAACAACTGATGCTGTCACTGTTTTGTAATGCTAGGGGAAATTACCAAAAATAGTCACTTGCCCGATAAAGTGTTCAAGTTATACTCAAAGCTTTTCTTATGATAGTGATGGAAAAGATGCTTAAATACTCAATGAGCCATAAAGTAATGCACAGTCCACCCAGGTCAGCAAATATAGCTTTCCTTTCTCAGCATGAGTGCATTAACTGCATCTGCACATCCTGATACAGTATAGGTTTGGACCTGTATTGCAGAATAATCGCTGTCTGTTTCTTAGGGGGCATAACTTTTCTTCCTTGAATATACTGGCAGTTATTGAGACACTGCCCCTGGTGGTAGCACATCTGTTCCCAGTTTATTTCATCACTTCGACGTGAATCAGTGCAAATTACAGTTAGAGAAGCGTTGCATGCAAAGATAGAGTCACCAAGCAGGCCTGTTGACACTAATGTGCTATATGTAAATACCAAATTGTTTCCAAGTGGCTCCAATTCCACCGCCGCATTTGATACATGATTCTGTTTTAGATTGATAGAGTGAGGGCGTCTCATTCATCACTCATGGCAGCTATCCAGAATAATTTCCATGGTATATCTCAGGCCATTTTTACACTGATAAATGAGATCCAAATGTACTTTATTTCTCACATCAATGATCTCTATTATGCAAATAGAAGGAGTACAAGCACCGGCACTGTAAAGGGTTGAGGAGCAGAGTGGAAATCTCTGTGCACATGATATGCGAGTGTCTGCCTAAAACAAACAGAAAATAACCCACAACTGAACTGGATTTAACTGCTTCATCTATTGAGACCTCACCAATAGACTTTGTGAGATAAATAAATAAAAACAAGTGATGAATAACTGATGAATACAAATACACATAATCCAGAATGTATGTAAATAGGATTTTAGGACTATTTCTGTCAATGTGGAGACCTGGACACACACCAGTATAATTAATAGTTCCTACGGTGTGATTTGTATTTAAATATAGGTCTGTGGATATATGTGTAGTATGATCTATATACAATCTGCTGTTAAATTATAGAAATGAACAGACAGGTTTTGTGCCCACTCTAACTCATGCCATGAGTGTTACTTCTCCCAGCTCTGGACTTTAGTGAAGCTGATGAAGGCAGTATAGTATATCTATGAGAGGCAGAGCAGCATTTCCATTCCTGCTGTGGCATCAAAACCTCAACATAGTGATTAATGAACAGTGCCAGGGCTTTCTGCTACCCAAGCACTGGACCCAATAAAGTGTAGTATCTGTGTGTGTGTGTGTGTGTGTGTAAGTGCAGGTATATGTGGGTATTTTGACGTTTCTGTGCTGAGTTAATGTATATCTCTATATCTATAGGTTTACATCAGGGTTAGGTTAAAGTAAGGAATGAATATCATCTCTAAGAGCTGAGATATAAACCTGTTCCCTAGCTGTGTCTGCATAATTGAGTCGACACCTACTTCAAAATAAACTGAAACAAAGTCTATACTCATGTGCTGTGGGATTGAAAAAACAACCCCCCTCACACACAAAATCACCAACATGCAGCCACTTTATTCTGCACTCGCACCATTTCATTGCAGTTACACTAAGTTGCCACTTGGATGCGCCAGAGCTCTGCTTATTCTCTAATTGATCCCACAGTGGATTGTTGAGGTCGCAGCCTGGGATTTACTCACATACACATTTGTCCATATTCAATAAAAGCTTTTGAGTACAACAGAAGTGATAAATATTGACAGTAGTTACAACAGAAAATAAATAAATCTAATAAACCTGTACAATGACTAATTGATGTCATAATTGACATAATTGCTCCTTTTACAATTTAGCAGCCGAATCTGAAGTCATGAAAAGTGACAAAAACATGTACACAGAGCATATAGCATTCATAACAGTCTGTAATAAAACACGGTGGTTTGTAAGCAGACTGATTTAAACAGGCTGATAACAATCATTACTAATTTTATGGGAACGGAAATGGATGTAAGCAATTTTGGAGCACAGCTCAATCATATAATAACCCTCATTAGGGAACTGATTGTGGTATGAATTTAAAAAAAAAAAAAAAAAAAAAAAACTCTCCCCATGATTGAGGGTTTGGCACCTGCTGCACTGCACAGGATGTGTGTTTTCCCTGAATACACACCACCTTGTTTGCTAAAATCAATGACTGTGTGCTCAGTCAATTTTGTTTTCCAATGCCGACTTTGCTGAACTTCTGCAGGCGAGTTTCCCTGGCACCAGGAAGATGCACTCTATGAACTAATGTCATCTTGATGCTCATTTAGATCCCATCTGCCCTTGGGTTTTTGTCACCATCACATTTCAGCAATGACAGATACTGTGTATGTGGTTTATAATGCCCACAGACTGTAATGAGAGTTTCTTTTTCTTCCCACTGCATGCAATTGTTTTCAGACACAACAAGTACATGCAATATACACAAAACAAACAGCAACAGAGGTCAAATATTCGTGAACAAACAGGGACTATGGAATGCATCTTTATGGAACTGTGTCACGGCTTGAAAAGATGATTTGTAAATATGTTAGAAGAAGGGGTGTTGATGCTCACTGGCCTGGAAATTATATATATTTTTTGTTCTTTAAAAGGACTTTAAAGTTTTTGGACTACCAGTTGACTGGAGTAGATGATGTGCAAATGGAGATCTGGCATTGCTATTACCCTGAAGAAGTGGATGACCAACAGAGATCATACCGAGAGCAAGATATGTACCAGTCCAAGAGGTCACAGTCAACCGCAGGTAACATGTGGGGAACTACAGGCCTCTCCTGCTGTGGAGACTCTCATCATGACTCCACCATCAGGGGAACATTGAACAACAATGGTATGACAGATGGTGTAATGGATGCACGTGTCACAGCGATTGCAGATCGTGTTATTAAAAAAAAAAAAAAAAAAAAAAAAAAAAAAAGTTAGCAACAGCGCTATCAAAACCTTTCTACACAGCTAACATTTGTTTAGAACAGTCCATTTATCAGTGTAATAACATTATTTTACCAAGAGTAGTACTACACTGTCGCTCCATACAGTTAGAATATGTGGTTTTTTTTTACCTCTTCTCATGAAATGATTGTGACAATGGCAAAAAAAGAGGAATGTCTCTGAAAACAAACTTATTCCAACTTTATAAGCAACAGTCTACCTTGGGTTTGTAGCATTAATGTTGCCTCCACATGTTGCTAGGCTATTGTTTATTTCAGTGTTTATAGTGATTCTTTAGTGTCTGTGCTCACTAGAGTGTTTGGTTTCAGTCTGTATTCATTTGCAGAGTTTGTGAAATGCGTTGTTATGCCTCTTTTGAAGAAATGTATGTCAGCTTCTGAACCCCACCATGTAGTGAGTCGGATTTACAAAGATGCTTAAAGGGGCCACATGTGGTATTTCTACTTTCAAATACTAAGATATCTAAACTTAGAATTACAGTGCTTGGAGTAAAGAGCTATAAAGTTATGCCAAAGATGCCAATGTACTGGACTATAAAGATGTAAACAAAGTGTATTTACACCAGCAGCAGTGGCAAATATTAACAGCATAGGGTCATGGGGATGAAAACTGCAAAGACACAACATTTAGAGTCAAAGAAAGTGATAAAAGTTAGAAGCACTGTTGTTGTTTTCACCACTGGACACGACTCTAACTGAAAAGAATGGAGTTCAATGTTGAAATCACAGCATTTCTTCCACATGGATGAATTTGATCATGAAGGTATAAAGTTATTATGTCCTATCTTTGCTAAGCTGATGCCATCTGTTGATACCGACTAAACTGTGACAGTTCTCACTTTTTTTGGATGAATCAAAACAGATCTTTTGTGCAGCTACTGACAACACAAAGTATATGGAAAACATATGTGATGTGTGGTTTTCAGTGGCTGTTTTGTGTCTAGCAGACTTAACAGAGCTATAGTGTCATTCTGATAGTCTTGTTCTATGTATTTGTGGATACATAGTGGTAGGTCTAAGTGTATTCTGGTACATGACTTCCTCAATCTGTTGAGAGTGTGCAAACGACATATAACCCCTGTAAGAGTTATGTTCTTATGTAAAAAATGTGCTTGATTCATAATAAAACTATGGTGGGACAAATGAGTGTGCCACAGCCTAAATAATTAATGGAAAAAAGCCGCTGTATGTACAGGAAAATGTAGATTAGTGTTTACTTCATCTAGATTGTATCAATATTGTAATTATGCTCAAAATGATGTAAAATTGCAGTTTCTAGCCAGATAAGAATGTAAAAACCACAACACACAGCACAATCCTGCAGAAATCACTGAAAAGAGGTGAGAAAATTATGCTTCAGATCATGGATTGTGATTCTGCCTCAAAAGATTGTCATATAATCTTTTGGAAGGATCACCAAACCCTAGACATCCATAAAGTGATCCACTTTCTGCAGCAAGACAACAACTCTACAAACATACAAGTCGTTTTCACCAAGATTTGGTTAAAGCTGAAGAAATGTAATGTCAAAATCCTGACCTTAATCCTATGAAAATGCTGTGGAAGAACCTGAAGCAGGAAGTTCTTGCAAGAAAGCCGACCAACTTTCCTGAGATAGAACTGTTCTGTGAGGAGGAATGGGCGGAAATCCCCCCAATGTGTAGGGCTGATAAACGGTTAGTGGAAATATTTAGGTGAAGTTGTTGCAAATATTTGAAATTGGATAATTTTTAGTAACAGTAAATGAATGGCTCTAATATATATATATTTTTTTCTCATTTGTGTAATTTAGATCATGCATTAGGTAATATTTACCCCAGAAAAGGATCAAATTTACCAACCAATATAACATACAGTATCTTGTATTTTTAAAAACTTATTAGATAAATTCTTGAGAACTAGTCTTGCATGTTGGGTCAGAGGAATGGACTGTACTACCAGCTGTAGTATACCGATCGATACACCAACTGCAGCTGCTGCTGCTGAGCCAGCAGGGAAACTTTCATATTTATGTTTCTGACCTATTGGGCCAGCACAAGTGACATAGGCAACTTCTTTACTTTCAGTTAACAATGATAAAACACTGAGAATGTGGTAGATGCTATTTCACTACAGATGAACTGTATTGCAAAAGCAGTGAAGGCGTCGAAAGTGGAAGGAGCTAAAGCAGATATATACTCAGTGAAGTGCTGTTTGGATTGCTCCTAATATTTGAGTCGAGGCTCTGATTTGTCCATTTTTTTAACCTCCATCTCCCACACTAGGTCCATTTGCTTTTTGCAGTAATTTGCAAGGTGCGTGTAAATGTGAAAGAAGGGCAGAGCTCCAAGTACTCTGCAAATTCTTGACTGTACATTTCTGACATAATCACTGTGGTGCTGGGGTCTGTCATTCCCCCTTCACCCCTTTCTCTACTGGGTCTAAAGTTAAAAATTAAAAAGAAAAGAAAAAATTGCAGCTGACATCAAGCTCAGAACAATTACTCAGATATGTCTGTTAAGAAAAGACAGGCATGGACTTCCTGTAATTGCAGTATTTTCAATTCTATTTTCATCTTCTATCTGATGTGAACAATGCACCATTTTTTCATATTCATTTTACTTGTATTATAGAATGGGCGGAATTAGCTCCAAATATATGCACACAATAAATTGTCAATTTCCTGTATTAATATAACATATATTAATCTTTGTCCTGCATAAGGGGACCAAGCACCAATGATGCTTATGCAGCTATTTCCCCCGAAACTCCTCTGGTACCACATTTTCCCTCAACATCATCACAATTTCTTTACATGTGGACATGACCATCTTTAATCTCTGCTTGCAGCTATATTTGTTCACATATTTTCTGCCTTCTTGGGAAAACTCTGCCCTTCACCTCCGATATGATTGTACTTTGTCACTGCTTGTGTGATTTGTCACTGTCTTAACAGGGACAAACCACAAGAAAACTGATTTTTAACCGTAACCAATCGTACCGTGGCTGCTCACACACTGACACAGTTTCATGGTTCATTTAGCCAAGAAGAAAACCCTGCGTGGCTGAAGGAGCTCCGTATTAGTGTTTTTCTCTCCCTGTTTGAATGCAGGCCGAATGTGATGAGTTACCACTTGTTATTGGGCTGTAGAGGTCAAACAGCAAAGTGTCATCAGATAGCTAATCAACTCGTTCAGATATCATTACACTGGGCTAAATCCCTGTTAATCCTGCTGAAGATTCAATCAGTGTTCCTTCACAGGTCAACCCGTTCCTCTGTGTGTGTACGTGTGCTCACATGTAGGCAAAAGGGACACGGAGAAAGGTAATTCTTCATGTTGATAGACAATGATTGTCCTTCGGTGGACCACATTTACCATCCTTCCTCTCCTCTTCTCCTTCTGAACTGTCCGCTAGTATCTGCCGTCCTCTCTGCTGTCCGCTTTCTCCTCGTCTGGCTCATCCTCTGTCTCCTTTGCTGCTTTGGTCTCTGATTGAAAAGACTTCTGTCAGTTCATCTCTCTCTGTCTACCTCTATCCTTGTCCATATCCTTCCCCCAGCAACAACACACACAACACCACATGGGCTGCATCTGTACAGGTGGAGGGATGTGTTGGCCTGTGGGCCTGTTTGTATTTAATATGTTAACATGCACTGACTGTCAGGAGATAATGTAGTCACCCAGCTGGCCTGAGAACCACAAAGATCTACCTATCTGTTAGAAAGATCTACCTGTCTGTCATGATTTTCAAATAGTTGTTGAATTATAAAAAAAATAAAATCACTTGGTTTATTTGACCATTGTTTTTCCTTCATGCCTATTTTAACTAGAACTAACTATTAACTATTACCTGTAGACCTATTTTATTTTGGAATGCAATTCGTAATAATTGCAGAGATTTCATGTGGTTGTAATACTTAATGATTAATAATTAATTATGAATCTTCATTTGTTAGTATATAGTTAACATGTGGACAAGCAACACACTCAGAAATTGACCCATCACTAGCTGAACATACAGGAATACACCACACACTGCAGACTAGGAGCAGTGGGTTGCCATGTCAGGCACCTGGGGAGCACATGGGTGGGGGGGTTAAGTGCCTTGCTCAAGGGTACATTAGCCAACAATTTCTTTGCTGGTCTGGGGAATTGGAATTGAACTGGAGACCCCTCGGTCACAAGCCAATTCTCTGACCTTCTAGGTCAGGGACGCATCCCATGTGGATCTGCCATATCTGTAATTTGTGAAGAAAAAATTCCTCTGCAAAAAACATATCTTATTTCAACAAACACAGAGGCTGTGAGATAATATTAGTAACGTGCAATTCAACTCATATCTCAGTGATTTGGAATCATTAGCAACATTTTTTGTGTCCTCTGCATTTATTAAGTCTAAGTCCCCATTGAGAATTATGGAAGCTGCACTGGTCATTAAAATGATAGGTTTTAATTGTGCTTTGGTTGCTAATTCTGGAGGCCCATATCACAACATAGCATGGAGATCCATTCAGAAGAGAAAATGTTAAAAGATGTTGAGATGGATCGCCATATTGGAAAAAAAAAAAAACTCACAGTATGGAACACTTCTACTGTACATGGTAACTTATTAACAGTGAGCCTTGACATCATACCAACAGGATGATGTCAGTAAGTTAGAGTAAAAACCGACATAAAACTAGGGTGACCAGATGTCCCTCTTTGTGTGGGACGGTCCCGCATTTTTATAATTTTTTTACACGAACCGTGAATT
>JAPQRQ010000009.1:12082731-12098822 GCA_037367365.1 Apogon talboti | reverse complement strand
ATCTATCTATCTATCTATCTATCTATCTATCTATCTATCTATCTATCTATCTATCTATCTATCTATCTATCCATCTTTCTATTCTTCCCCTGTTGCTGTGATTAGGTCTATCCATCGCATGCTACCAGACCTACATTCAGGTGAATAAAGTGTCATTGGACAGAAGAGAGGTAATAGTTGGGATGTGACCCTGCAACCCTCTCTACGACAGATGGAACCAATCTCACCAATCTGAGACAGACCATCTATTCATCCCTACCTACCATGGCGTGTTTGTGTGTGTGACTGTGTGTGTGTAATGATAGCAGCCATCCATTCACCGCTGCTGCCAGTGATGCAACTCAATGCCTCACTGTGCTTAAAAGCTATTACATGTCAGGACTGGATTTGTGTGCTTTTAGGTGTGTGTGCATCTTTGAACCCCGTGTCTCACACCTTATATTTTATTACCAGCTCAGCTCCAGAAGCCAATTTACTTTACAAATTGCAGGCTGTGAAAATAATCTTTGTAGATTTTTTACATCTTCCCTGGGAGTACATAATGTTGCATTTGAGTCCGTAACATTTTATGTAAAATCATGCATTAACACATAAAGAAAAATAGTTTCACAGCTCACATTTTGTGTATTTGCAAAAATACAAGTCAAATCGAAACATATAGAGCTACCTCGCCTCCCTGTAGCTGTAGAGAAGTTTATATTGATACTGCAGAGGCTTTATGAGCTACGGCGTCTCCAATAACTACTCCCCCTTCCCACAGAGGCACACAAACACACAATTACAGCATGTCTCCTAGCCATATTCATACATTGGATACACTGCAGAGAAAGGAGAGAGGTAAAACAACAGTTAAAGGCTTAATGTGTGTGTGTGCTTAAAACTTTCATCTATCCATATCACTATGCAGCTCTGGTTCATTCTGCTCCTCTTGCCCTTGGAGAACAATACAGTACCTTATTGACTCCAGCAGATATAAGCTGGTCTCTGGTTCACTATCGTTTACCTTTTAATCACATGTCTCTCTGAGTACTTTAGTGTGTGTGTGCATGTATGAGATTATGCATGTGCGTATTTGCATGTGTGGGAGACACACAGAGTGTGAATGGAGAGAGAAAAAATGACCCCAAACATACGTACACACACATACACGTATATACACAAACACACTCAGATGCACAGTTACTGTTTTGGGAGAGTGTGATGGTAAATGAAGCGTGAAATGAAGAGTCAGAGATGTTAGAACGTTCCTTCCCCAGGGAACCTCTACAGCGGACTGACACAGACCAGGCCAAGATAGATCAGGACGGCCAAAACCAAACCTGCAATCTCACTGCATCAGCAGCACGCCTTCCAACCCCGAGGCTGTGTTCAGACAGACGACAGCCCGACGCAGCCCTCTCACTCATTTCAATGGGACCATGTCAACGCCGCGTGGTTGTCAACGCACGGGGCTGAGGCAAAAGTAATGCAGGGTTGCAGCACAGAAAAAGCGAGAAAAAAAAAGAAAAAAAGAAAAAAGCTTAACGTGGCTCAGCTTTTGCGGGGCCAAAGCTCTGGTAGATCAATTTGTAACATGAATTCCATTTCTACAGTTTACCTTGTGATCATTGAGGAGAAAAATAGAATGGAGTGAGTATTTGCACCAGAGTGACAATAGCCGAGTGTCAGGTATTCAGCTATTTACAGAAAAAAAACTATGGATCTGACACAGGATGTCTCATGTAGGATACATGTGGGGTTTGATTCCTTCCTTTCATGTTTTGTTTCATCATTATTTTTAGTTTTCACTTGCAGTTTGGTTAGAGTTAGGTTACGAACATACTCAGGTTTAACAAGAACGTGACTTAAATGATGCATCAATGCACCTACATTACACTGACTTCAACATATTACCTTCCTTAGAACACACATTATATTATATTATTACCTACATATATGTAAAGAATTTTCACATGGACTGCATTATCACTAAAATTGCCTACCTAGTTTCACAGAAGATGAATGTTGAATGTAACTGGGACAGATGGAGGGACGGACAGACTGGCCGACAGATAGAAGTAACTTGTTATAGAGATGCGTGGACGGCATCTAAAAATAGATCATTGTTTGGGCTACAGACACCTGGGTGCAAATAACATCTGCCAAAATAAAATCAGGCAGTGACCATTTCACAGAGCAAAATAAGTTACCAGAAAATTACATAAACTATTAAACTACTGGATGTTAGCATCTTCAAAATCATGCATCAGTCCATTCATTCTGCTTTCAGTTCTATTATCAGTCAGTTTACAACAACCGTTCTTCTCTGTCAATGATATATATGACATATGTGCTGTATTTTACTATAATATACTAAACACACATATATAATAACACCAGTAATATAAGATTCATCCAATACTCTTAACCAAGCTGCAACCACCGTGACTAAATCGTCCATTTTCTCCCATTTGTCTGCTATAGTATAAACAGGGTGAGGAAAATGTGCCTGAGTTCATCTCCTTGATCAAATCAGAACTCCAACCTGTGTACTAAATAAACAATTTTCCAAAAAGCGAAGCTGCTAAAAAGTTCATCTTGCAGCGCTTCTTGGGTGATCGCCAAGCCTAGGATCGAAGAAAAATCTGCACAACAACATAGCTTCCATTTTCTGGGATTTATTCATTCTGTGTGATGTTTGAAGTCCAAAAGCTCTTCCTCAGATGTGTGATCCTCAGGCCTACAAATGCATCCTCGTACTTACATGATACTATAGGTTGATGTAACCAATATGATTCCTGTAACATCACATATGGGTGTTTGCATGGTTGGTCTAACACTACTATAGGACAATAGACTAATGCAGATTTTGGCAGAAGAATGGAAGTGGTGCAGTGACTTGGTGATATATGCTTCAAATGGACTGAGGCTATGTTTAGACGTTTAGACGTAGCTAGGTCTTTCGGAAAACGGATATTTCCCCATCTCTGTTTAAGAAAAAAACCTTGTGCACCCATGACTGTTTTCTGAAAAAATCTTCATTTTACATGACCCTGTATATCTACCCCGTCAAGAGCATGTCAAGCCTGTAGATGGCAGTGTGGTGAGAAGATTGGGTACCATTGACCAATCAGAAACCTGCAAAGAATCACAACAAAACATTACTTCTGTTATGAATCTATCGACATGTAAGTGATGATGTAACTGCCATGTGTTTTCCTGGTCCAAACAAATCAGAGACCTATAACCTACAATGCAAATGGATGAACCGGTGACTTCTTTTTTTTGACAATTACAAACTGCTTTTCTGATGTGACGGGGGATGAAAATGAGTTTCTGTTGAGTCAAACTGTGTTAGTTCTGTAGTCGTCAACAGCTGGGGTCTGTTTTTCAATCATGTTTTGGCTTTAGTTCATGAAGACCGCTGTGCACGGACGTAAATTATTACTTCATTTACCTTCCACTGAACTGGACAGAACAGATAAAGGACTTGATAAACGAAATGTGAAAATGGAGATTTGCCAAAGTCTCCATTTTGGCCAGAGTTTTTAGAAACCATCCTATTTGGTGTGCATGTCCATCCTTGTCTGTCGTGTAAACGACAGGCACAAACACAGAGAAAAATGTCAGTTTTGCCAGTCTACATGTAAATGTAACCTAATTACGTTTTAGGGTAAGAAGAGAGGTTGGGTGAGTATGTTCTTATATACTCATGTAATCTATGAGACAACAGGATAAACAAGCCAAAATGCCACAGATAACATTAAAATGTACAAGCTAACTGTTGAATTTGGCCATATTGTGGTTGTGGTTCGGTTAGATATAGACACAAAAGCTTAAAACACCTAACAATACGTACATCATTTATGTGACGTGTGTTGCAGAATGTATTTTTACTATTACACCTCATTTGCATTGTGTCTTGTCTTCAGATTTTGGACCAAGCACAGTACTGTGGATGATTTTTCCCAGAGTTTTGTGTAATGTGGGTACGTTAACAGCTACAGATTACAGTTGCCTGGAAGGGATACAATTACTGAACCACTGAGAGCTGCAACAGGCAAAAATTAATTAATTTTTTTCCCATCTTTTAGCCTGCCTTTTCCCTTTTCATCATTTCAGGACGCAGGTAAAAGGAAATGGTAGTATTAAACCCTAAACACCAAAACTAGTGATTAGATGAGTTTTGCAAAACTGTAACTGAATATAATACAGATAATGTACTACTTGAGCTGTTGAGTAGATCACTGGTCTCATGCTCTTTCCAAGTTTGTCAAAGTCTTTATCTAACATTAATTTCTGCAGCTCTTCATACATAATGAGATTTTATTTCTATTTTTTGGTCCACATATGCAAATGCATATGCGTGAGTTATGCACTAAATCTTTTTCCATTGTACTTATTTGCATTTACCTTTTATTGATGTTCATGCTTTTCCACCTTTATTAAGCACAAAACCTTTCTTTTTTTTTTTTTTTTACAATACATATACAGTACTGTGCAAAAGTCTTAGGCCAACTCTAGGCTTATTGTTTTTGCAGGGTTGAAATGAGCATACATATTTATTTCTCATTCTCTTTTCTTTACAGACAACAAGAAAACACAAGAAACATGTGCGCAGCTTTAAAAGACACAAAAAACTGAACTAAATGTGTTTTAAAGGTTAAAGTCCCTATTAAGACCCCATGACAAGAAGCAGCACAAACTATTAAAAATATCTGACGTGTTCAATGAAACCTGGTATAAAATATTAGAAAATCAATGCAATAAAAGTCATTGTTTTAAAGAAGGGGATAAAGACATTGTCCCATATAGCCCATATGTCTAGACTGTGTGGTCACTATAACCTTAATATCAGCCTAGGACTTTTGCGCTGTACTGTATATTTATATACATTTTTGGTATTATTGCTCAGGTTTTTATGCTTAATTGAAACAGCTGGATTCCAACAGACCTAATGCCATGACCTTAATTAAAAACAGATATTTTATAAGCCATGTACACTTTACATTAATAAGATAAATAGAATACACACACACACACACATTGCTTCAATGCCTGGTATCTTACTGATTATAGTGAAAGCATAATCTTGCATCATATGCTACATGTTCAGTGCAGACAGAACAAACACATAGCCATACTGAAAAAGTAAGTCATTACATTTATTTAAAGTTTTCAGTTTTATGATTCCACCATATTTACCACACCCTTTTCCCAATATAATGACATCTGCAGCCCACTCAGAGAATTTATCAGAAAAATGACCATACTGTTTTTTTTTTATGTCCTTAAATAATGGACAACTATATCTTTCTAGATGAGGTAAGGCTCCATATGTTTTATTAGTACTATTTATTTTAATGTCTGAGTAATTAACTAACCTCAGTGCCGGTGCTTGTTGAGTATGGGGGAGGTAATGTACACTAATACAGACCTCAGCAACATGAGTGACACAGTTCAACATTAAAAATAAGTGGTATTCCCCTTTAATGGCCATTGTTAACATTATCATCCCAGACTTGACTGCTGTAGCAGGTCACCTAATTCTATTGGAGACAGCTTCAGCCTTTCTCTGCTCCACCAGAGTCCATTACAATCGGGTCTTATCTCTTCTATTATGCTCTGCTGTTAATGAACAATCAGTCCCGTTAATGTCCTGCTAATTAATGGCCCATCAGCCTCTTCAGAGTGGTAATTAAGCGCCAGTTGAGGCGTCTAATTGGCATGGTTTCTGATTGGATCGAGTCACGCTTGACCCTCTGGGACACAGGAAGTGAATTACAGCGTTGTCATCGTTGTGCGGAGGACTTTTACAAAGACTGCTGACTTGCTTGTTTAAGAAATAGAATGATCTTGTTAACCTGAGAAGAAGTGAGCTGAATGACAGCTTCACCGGAGTCATTCTGTCAGAGGACAAACTGTCAAATCTGAATTAAAGAACAATCACAGCTGGATGCCTGTTTACCTCTATCATCACTGAACAAGCCTCTGTAATGGTGTTTAGTAGTACTAATGCTTGAATTAGCCACAGTACACTCTGTGTTCATAGTATCAAAGCATAAAAGTGCACAGTAGACATCCTTACGTATTTTCCTCACATTTTGGAAGTATTGCATTAGAGACAGTTCGTGAACGTGATAAAATTAAAAAATAACTCCTGACCTTTACAAAATTCAGGAGCTATTTTTGAGGTATTTTTCATCTTTTCTAGAAAAATAACGAATTGTGCATAATGGGAATATAGACATTTTTTGTCCAATAACTTGTGATGCAGTGAGAATGTACCTAATGTATCTAAAGCACCATCAAGGGAGATGAGGGTTAACCTGTGAAGGAAACTACGTTTTACGTAGGTAGAAATGATGTGGTCATATGGTCTGAAGAGGTCAAAATCATCCTGATTGAACTGTCCAATGGCAACATGGAGGCGTCAAGGCTACACAGAGGAAAGCCACCAGGTACCAGGACCTGGTGCAACGATACAGGGACAAAGGATGGCAGGCCTGGCTGTTGAGGTTGGATGCAGGCCAGGGGCTTCCTAGTCCATGGAAGGCAGCTGAGAGAGAGCCTTTTGGTGGGTTTAGAATACGAGGGAGCAGATAAGCTGGGGGTCAGGAGAAGATGGGCGGTGACTGGCCCCCATCTGCCGACCCACCAGCTAGAGCAGAGGTTCCCAAACTTTTCCATGCCAAGGCCCCCCAAACAGCATTAGATTGTGGCTGGGGCCCCCATTTGCAAACCCATCAACAATACTACAGAATATGTCACGAAACATTGACTTTTAGAATGTGTTTTCTTACTTTTATTCACTATACGATAATTATTAAATTTGTTTAGCATAAGAATATTATTAACTAACATGTTTCCACAATGTATATTCACACTAAAGTGTTTTGTTTTGCATTTTTTTATCGTCTTTCCTCCAATTTTCTGAGGACCCCTAGCAAAACTTGGTACCTGGTTTTCAAAGCCCCCACTTTGAAAACCACTGAGCTAGAGGATGCTGTGGTTCAGGGTCAAAACACCCAGTGACAGTTGGATACCACCGGACGACACGTCTCCTCACTGAGAACTACAGTCACCGTCTGATGCTACGTTCACACTGCAGGTCTTAATGCTCAATTCCAATTTTTTGCTGAAATCAAATTTTTTTGTGTGGTTGTCCACATTATAATACAAATGCAACTGCTATCAGACTCATGTGTGAACAGTCTGCGGCTCTGAAATGACCCACATGCACAGAAGAAGACATGACGTCACATGCATCACACTGTTTGAACTAAATATGGATCTTGCTGGTTCCGCCTCCTCCAGGGCAGAATCGGGACATCTGTTGCATTTCAATGATCAAAGTCAGAGGAAATGCGACATGACCGCTCAGACTGATGTCACTTTGCAAAACATCAGATATGTATCTGATTTAGGACCACATATGAAAGTGGCCTGAGTCTGATTTGAAAAAAAATCAGATTTGTGCTGTTTAGACTGTCATAAAAAAAAAACACAGATATGGGTCACTTATGGGCACAAATATCAGATTTAGGCCACTTTCACCTGCAGTGTGAACGTAGCATAAGTGACTGAAGGAGGAAGCACCATCGTGTGTTTTCATCTGTTCTTCATGAGCTGGACCTTATGTCACTGCCCGGGGTCCTTAGACTTAAACTCATGACATGGCCAGGTGACGTCAAAAACAGATGGAGGTATTTGTGGTGCTTATGGTGCAAATTCACCTTGGTCTCATCCTTGAAATAAACATCACAGCTGTTTAGATGGAGAATAAACACCACTGTCTACCATGACACCTTCTTCTTCTTCTACTCTGTTTATTACAGTAGTAGCAGTTATATTATAGACTACACCACTATGACGCCTATGCAGCTTTTTGTCTTATAGTGTCACCTCATCTCGACTCAACTTGTTTTGACACATATGTCTCTTTTCCAATGCA
Source organism: Apogon talboti (assembly GCA_037367365.1). Classification (NCBI taxonomy): domain Eukaryota; kingdom Metazoa; phylum Chordata; class Actinopteri; order Kurtiformes; family Apogonidae; genus Apogon; species Apogon talboti. The sequence goes on along the minus strand of JAPQRQ010000009.1, from coordinate 12,090,889 downwards.
GGTGTAGCACTCATTGTGGCTGGTTGTCATAGTGATGCAGCGCAAACCTTTGTGACATTGTCTTCATCATTGTCATCATCATGTTGTGACCACAGCTATGAGCAAAGTAACAATAAAAGAAGATAAAACATAAAACTGCAACTTATTATTTCTAAAGTCAACACTATATCAAGTTTTTTCTGAATATACTTATTTAGACATTAAATCTTTATTTTGTTTTAGTACTTCACGTTGCTTTTATTGACTATTTTTACCTTATTTTCCTCTGTTCTTACTGCTTTTAACACCAATGGTTTTGTTGCTTAGTTTTCGGTCTCCTCCTCCTTTCTCTATTTTTTTTACAATGTGACGTCTCTTCTACTTTTTATCCCACCTTTATTGGGATTGTGTATTGTTCTTAATGATTTTTTTGCTTTCTTTTCTTTTTAATTATTGTTAATTATTGTTATTATTAAGATCAAGCAAACTTTGCAAGCAAAAATTTGGTCCAATGTTTTCAGAGATTTCTCACTAGCTCAGCATCACACGACAGAAAACAGACTGAGGTAACATGTGATCTGTATGTTTTTTATGTCATGTTTATTGTCACTTTGGCACCTGGTGTTTGCTGTTCTCATGCAGTGGAAACACCAAGAAAACCCTGTCAAATCGAGGCAAATCAAGCTGGATACTGTCTGTAGAAAACCAGCAGTAGGTTATTTTCTCCAAACCAGTGCATGGAAAAGTTTTTACGTCAAGTTCTCTTCATATTTGTTAGACAATTTTAAGGAAACTTATGAGGCGTAATGCTTTAACACTGTAACTCCAAAATAGTGGAATGGTACAATTTGAAGTGCAAGGCCAATAGTTCATTCATATGTGTGTGTGTGTGTGTGTGTGTGTAAGTGTTTTCCTCTTTTTAAACAGTGTGTGTTTGATGTAATTGACTGCTTACATGGTAACCAAGTTCTGATTCATCATTTGCATGTCAGTTTATTTTCTTTTTGTTGCATTTGTTGTAATGTTAATGAAAGCTCTGCTTCTTTTTATGAATCTTCTCTAAAATTTCAAGCCACTTTTCATGAAAGTCAGTGCAGTATTTTTTGGATAATCCTGATGACAGACAAACAGGAGTAATCACGTAACCTACTTGGCAGAGATAGTAATTAATAGTGAAAACCTACTGTATTGTAAAAGGAATACTGTGTTAAAAACCAAACTTTAACATAACACCCCTTAATGAAGAAGAGGAGATGGATGGCTCAAGGCCATCACAGTTTCAGTACAAACAAGGCTACCCAACTTCTTCACACATGGTTGATGGTGAGTTTCTTCACTAATTAGGAAAACTAAAAAAAGGGAAAAACACAATAGAAATGTTTTTAAGGCAAACAAGAATTCAAACCCAGCTTGGATTGTAAGACAGATTCACATGTGGCTGGGTGCTGGCTGCGAGCTGCTTCAGTTAATTAGTTCGACTGTTAAAAAGAACAGAAATAGCCAAAGGTTTAGGGCAAAGTTTAAGGCAAGGAGCAGCCTCGATATAATACAAGCTAACAGTGTGAGGTGGTAGTTTTCACTCACATATGGCTGACTGGTTGCTTCAAGCTGTTGGATAATGAGTGAGAGAAAGGTAAAGAGAAAAAAAGGAAAGGGAGGGGTGAAAATATGGAAAAGGGTGGGAAACGGGGTATAGAGTGGATGTGTGTGTGTGTGTAGGGGGGGGAGCAAAGCTTGGAAGGAGTAAAGACGAGAGGCGTTATTAATAATGAGGGGGCAGAAGAGACAAACACCTGAGTAGAGAATGAAAGAGGAATAGAGAGAAGGTTGGAGGCAAATAAAGACTCCATTTGGCAGCTACTGTACACACACACACACACACACACACACACAAACACACACACACACACTGTACCGGTTGCTTGGAGCAGCTTGCGATAATAAGAAACACAATAAGGTGGTTTTTATAATGAGAAACAACAGCTGAACCACCGATGGCAGAGAGGAAAGTGAAGAGGGTTGCAGGCAATGGACAGCTCCACTTACTGTACAAAACAAGGTTCTGCACGGAAATAGAAAGGTGATATATTATACCTGTGCTTACTGGAAAAACGTAAAATATGGAGATGTTTAATAAGAGCCTGACCCTGTCTGGTGGGGGCGGAACATTTACAGATGCATTATTTTATTACCTCCGCCAAAGAGATTATGTGATCATTCTCGTTTGTCTTTTCGTCTCTCTGCAGGATTGTGACTCCATAAAAGGGGGCAGAAGGTGGAATGCTTTTCCATTTTTTTTTTAAACCACTGGAGAGCCCCAGGCTGACCCAGAATCCTAAGAGTCAGTTACAGAAATAAATAAATTAGCTAAACCTACATCAATCCTACTATGTTTTCATTTTATAAGGTTCAGAGTGTGATTTTTACACACTCTGAATTTAGTAGTGAAATTTGCAGACTGCCCCTCACATGGTTCTGTCCCACCGTGGCTGCTAAAGATGTGAAATTCCCACGTTAGAGTCAGTATCTGGCTTGTCCAATTTGGGCTTTTTGTGTAAGTGTTTAGTTTCAGTATTTCTGGTCCGTACTCAAACACTGGAAATGAAGAAGATGTATTTTAATGCTCAAACAAAATGAGACTGGACTTAATCTGTATAGGTGCATTGTAATGTATCAAAAACAACTGTTCTTATGTTCAGGTAATTTTACAGTAAAGAAAACAAAATCATTAATATTATATTGCATTTCTGCAATTAAATCCACATATATCCAACTAAATCTTACATACTGAATCTATAAAATTAAAGCTATATCCAGACAAGCAATTTTACCAATATACCATTATATTTTAGCTCATGCAAGTGGTTTACTAGCTGACATTGCTCTGACTAGTAAGAAGTTTTACCATCCAATCAGATTATGTGAAAATGGCCATGTTATTGTATATCTGCTAAATCACACCTGTGTGGCCAACATGAAATCTAACTGGTTAAACCAACAGGTTCATTGCTATTTATTTGAAGCTACAGATCCTGCACTGTTGATTCTGAAGGCGTCAATGTGGTTGTATTTTACCCGGCAACACATGATGGCTGAAATATGATTGGTCAAATGTTTTAATATACACATACACTACTAAAAGCAGCACGACCAAGAGAAAAGTTATGAAATAAAGGGAATAGACAATTGGGAATGATTAAATACATCTTCATGGAACAAATATAAACATTTTCAGTGTAAAAGTAGGTCAGTGGATCTGACCAGTAGAGATAAACCAAGCCATGAGCATTTATGAAGCAGAATGTAGAGACACAGATTTGAACAAATACTTTGGGTTATGTTGAATTTGAGCAAAGAATACACATATCATTATCTATTTAGCATAGCATATATGTTATTGGTGGCAGGGAATTTGGAGGAGTCCTTGCAGTGAGGTGATGATACTAACCACTGAGCCACTGTGCCATCCAAATTCACAATGTGTGTAAAAATATTGAGCTGCAGTCCGCACCCCCAATGTCAGGTCACATATCCAACCCAAACAGACCCAACCTGTGACCAGACATCCTTAAACCAGCAGGTGGGTGATTAAAACAACCCAGTGGGCCCTTTCCAAGCTAAACCTGGGGTTTTTCAACAGCTTCGAAAACACCAGAGCAACAACAAACACAGGTTATAAATATGGGTGGATAAATGCTAACAGCAGCCAATGACAAGTTAGAGCCTAGACAAGTGGTAAAAAGAAGAAAAATAAAATTGTTTGTAGTTAACACAAAATCACCCAGTGCTACCTTTGTGGAAGTTCCCAAATGAATGAACAGAATTAATTCTCTAGATTTAACCATTCTTAAGTGATTTATCACCATTTATTATAATATTCTCTGTATTTTGCATTTTTTCAGTGAAAATCATCAATATTTCTGCATTTAATTCTCTGATCATGTAGATGTTAATAAAATTTCAGATTAAAGTTGAGGGTTATTATATGAGAAACATAGAAAACTGAAGAAAAAGTGACATTTTCAGCAAAAATATCAATAATTGAACATAAAAACAAGTGTCTCCATCCACTGTCATTTATTAAATTACTTTGGTTTTACTGGTGAATCAATGTTGTAGAAAATGAAGGTGTTTCCACTGTAACTGTGGAGCCTCTGAATGTCCAAATGGGTCATATCTGATGACCATGAAAAGATAACAAACTGCATTTTACACCAATTATTTGCATGTATTGATAGGATTAGTGGATCAACAGGTATTAAACATTTTAGATCAGTAGATGGTTTGGGTCAATGGTGGATGTTTGGGTCTTTATGGGTTAAATAATATAGTAAAATGAGGAGAATTGTGGAGCAATGGCCTTGGTGGAGGTCTGTGCTCTCTAAGTGCCTTAAATTGTGGTGCCGACTGGCAACACTAACAAAAGGTAGAAATATTGTGAGACTGTGGAAATGAGTTACACCTCCATCATCATTTGAGCTGTGGCTGTGTCTGCTGTAGCTAGTTATGAACAAGTTATATTTAGAATCTCAGGACCAGTTATAATTGAGAAGGTCATGTCCTCTGTATTTTTCTTTTTTTACAACTGACAGAGAGTTTAATGAATTAAATAAAAACAAAATATGAACAAATAGAGCACATTTACAGCCTCATTTAACAGGCTGATTAATGTTTGTGTGTAGTGAATCTGCCATTTCTCCACCAGGATTTATTTCTGTCTTCTCAAGACTTTACATCAACATACGCAGTGAAAATAAGATGCAAAAATTCCAAATGTATAGTAATTTCTACCATTATGGGTTTGTAATTAAGAAAAACAAAAAAAACAAGAAGAAATTGACAAAATGGTAGATGATGTCACAAAGTAGTGTGAGATCTTCAGTGTTGTCTGCTGATGAAAATCTATGTAGAAATGATGCTTACAAATGAGATGATGTAAAGCTTTGTTCACATTGCGTTTGGTGACATACCTTCATGTTATGTCATTTCATTGGATGAAAATCAATGTTAGTAAAAGGGATATGATGCCATTGACAGGTGACCAAATAAAACTGACCATTACATTGAAAAAAATGACAGGTTTCTCTGAATTTTAGGGTCCAGAGTGTAAGATTCAGAAGGATCAAATCACAGAAATGGAATAATATTCATGGTTTTTAGGTTAATTAATAAAAGGAGAAAACATACAAATATTAATAAAATATATTATGCTCTCTAAAACTACTGCTTATTCTTAGTATGTCTGCAACCAAATCCATTTCTTCTCCTCTGTATTTAAAAAAAGCTATTAAATATAACCTAATATATTTTATCTTATGCAAGTCGCTACAGATGTGGTTAGGTAGCTGATTTTGCACTGATTAGTATCCTCTTTGATCATCCAATAAAATGACATTAAAATACCTATGTTACTGTACATATGTATACATCTTCAAGATTGCCCCCATGTGGCCAACATGAAATCTGATTGGTTAAAGTAACAGGTTCATTCCCATATATTTGAAGCCACAGATCCTGCACTGTTGATTCTGATGGCTGAAATATGATTGGACAAATGTTTTAATATACACATACAGTACAGGAAGCAGCACGACCAAGAGAAAATCTATGAAATAAAGAGAATAGACTATAAGGAATAATCTACTGCATCTTCATGGAACACATATATAAATGTAGGGTGTAAATGTAGGTCAATGAATCAGATTCTTAGGCCAGCAGAGATGGCCTTGCCAACCCTGATATACAGCCCACCACTGCATATTATATTATATTATATTATATTATACAGATAGATGTCAAAAGTGAACACTGCGTGTAACGGAGTGGCAGACATGAATAAATCGTCTATTCTTGTTGTAATTTTAATGACAGGTTTCATTATAACTGTTGTATTTACACATGTTTTTTTCTGCTTTGACAAGCCAAATGTCTTTGCACATGTGGCAGACTTTAATGACTCTCAGGTTCATTACAACTGTATCAAATGTACAAAGTAACTGTGTAATTGACAGTGGTGCAGAAACACAAAGCTCTGTCTTGTTTGTACTGGTCTGGTATTGAATGATAGACAATATAGAGAGGGACGTCTGAACAATATACATGCTTGAGTTAAAAAGCTTGTTTTTCTGTTGATGTGAGTGTGTTTGTGTTTGTGTGTGCGTGTGTGTGTGCGTGATCACAGAGCTCTACAGTCGCCTTCCTTTTTTTCTCCTGGATAAGCACTTTGTTGTCCTTGGGAGACTGCTGGTGCTTGGCTTCTCATGCACAGTCGCCAAGCGCTGTTCCACTGAGCCGTGCACGTGAGGTGACCTTCCTGTGCCTCTGGCTCAGTCACGCTTCTGTGAATCACACACACACACAGACACACACACACACACACACACACACACACACACACACACACACACACACACACACATATACTGTACCTTCGGGGCCTCAGGATAACACACCATGTCCCCTGCGATGTTTCAGACTGACAGACATCCTGTGTTGTTCACTTTAATGGACCAATAGAAACACAAACTACCACACTGACACCTATGAACACATACAAAAGCGCTGCACATGCCCTACCCCCCGCAATGCACATGCACAAATACACAACAAGTACCATGCAAATAAACACAGCATCCATTTCAGTCTCAAGGGTCTATATCTAGAGCTGGTCACACAGGTGTCACAATGAATACAACCCCATTGCACAGATTTGACACAAACTGTATATACAAATAAAAAAAAAAAAACAAAAAACGAAAACAATTGTTAGGTTTCAGGAAAGTGCATTCTGTTTTTATTCAAATATTAAGAGTTGCTTGTTGGAGATAAGCAGTCGGTGCATATTTAAAGGGGCAATTGGTAATATTCCTACTTTAAACATCAAAATTACCACTATGTTAAAATAATATTAAAAATATCCACAGCGCTAGCCCTGAGAACGGAACTACTGTAATTCACTTTGCCCTCAGTCCAACAAAGAAGTAGCTTCGTTGTTGGAGTTGCTGTTCGAGTAATACACATCCCTCTGTGTTGATTGGATCAGCAGGCACAATACTCTTCTCTGCTGTGATTAGATGTTTCACTACACAGCTGTGATTGGTTTATTAGCTGCTACTAGACTGAAATATGTGCTACTACTGCGAGTGCGCTAATATGCTAATTACCATTGGCATAAGCATCTCAGTTTAACACAAGCAGTACGAAAACACCCAGTTGCAGGAGGAGAGAGCTTCAATTAATTAATTTAGTCAGAAAGAGCTGTTATGTACTGTATGTAACACAGCCTACAGTTGGTGGTGGACTCTAACAACACAAGTTTTAGTCAAAGGCTGAAACAGTAATTATCAAGGTTCTGTCCTTCAGTGTGTGATTCATTAAGTCTTATACACTGACAGCTATTACTGACAGCTACACTGGGTGACATGGATCTAACCAGTCTGGTATGACACATATGCAGACACATATTCATGATAAAATCTATATTCTCAGGCTGTGACACAAGTAAAGACACATGGATTAAACCTCATCAGTGCACATCCTCTACCTGTGATGTAATAGTGGTAAACAATAAAGCTAAGGTAATAATTAAAAGTTAAAGTTAACTCGCTTTATTATCTCTGTAGGCAAAATAGGTCTCTGCATTTTACCCATAATACACTCACAAACAGTAGTCTATGTAGCATTAGCATTAGCATATAGCACACATATTAGGAGGAGTGAGCTGCCATTGAAGGCACTGCTGCAATGGTGGTATTTATGTGAACAGAAAAAAATCCAAAGGTCATTAGATGGAGAAGAATATGGATCTGGTTGGCTAAAGATACTATGTTTTTCATCTTTTGTCTGGGACAGATCAGAATTGCATTGTGAATAGTGAAACTTACTTATTTCACAGATCAGGGTCATATATATTTGGACAGTGATGCAAACGGTTGATGTGTTAGAAATAAGGTATACAAGGTAGGATTGAAGGATGTGCTTTTAGCTTTAAAAAGTTGAACAAAAATATTGCCTAAACAAAGTCCCTTCATTTTCTGAGACTCAAAAGTAACTGGACGTCACTGCATTTTCCTCCCAAATCTGGGTTCAAAGTCACCGCCTCCTGCAACAACACATCATCAGTAGGGTAAAACTAACCTGTCTCACGACGGTCTAAACCCAGCTCACGTTCCCTGTTAGT
>JAPQRQ010000009.1:12058237-12068626 GCA_037367365.1 Apogon talboti | reverse complement strand
GACATCTGCTTCATAAGTATTCAGGACTCAGCGCCTTTGACATTAATCAGCCTACAGTACATTATCTCTCCACTCCTCTCCTGTTCCCCCCTCCCTCCCTTTGCCTCCTGCTCCTCCTCGCATCCCTATCGCCCCTCTTTCACCTCTCTTTTCTCCCCTCCGCTGCGTCTCTTTGCCCCCTCCTCTTCACTGTCCTCCCCCTCCTCTTCCTCTACTATCACACTTCTCAGCTTTCCATCCGTTGTTTTCTTATCATGGTGTGATAACCAGAAGAGAAAAGGGCATTACTAAGTACCTATGTTGCCCACCTGAACGTCTGGATATCGAGATACATCGTCTGTCTGTTTGCCTGCCAATCTTAAAAGTAAGACAGTAACTTAATACAGCAGTCAAACTACGGCAAGGTCAATACAGCCGGTGACATTAGAAGATGGTGAAAAAAACTGTTCAACCAAACACAGAGTGGGAATCAAGACAAGTAAATATAAATGCTCAAATAAATATTTGTCTGAATTTTGGATATGGTTTGGAACTACTCGACTGAGATGTTTCTGGTTTGTCTTAATCTCCAGCTACATGACTTATCTCCACTCTGTAAATGAGTGTTTAATGTGACCCAGGATGATTGGTTTAAGTGACAGATTGAATCCTTATCAGACACAACAGATCGCACGGATGTTTGTAATATTGTGAAAAACACTTTATTTATTTATTTATTTATTTCTAGCAATTGAGTAAGCATTGTACTGTACAACACAAATGACAATGCAAATACATTCAACAGAATAGATGTGATTTCAATATTTCAATTCAGTCCTTCTTGCTTGAAAAGGAGTGGGAAGAAAAAAACTTATTTAATCCCACCCCCATGTCTCATCAATAACATAACATAATAAAGTTTTAATTACTTACTCCTGTCTTTAAACTTCAAACCAGGACAATGAACAAATAGGCCTGTACCAGATTATAATAAACTCATTTGACAGTATTTACATTATATAAACAAAATATATAGTATTTTACAACTACGCACAGTTAAAATCACTCCTTCTGTAAAATAAAATGGAATCTGGTACAGAAAAGTCAAACCTCACAGAATGCAAAGTATGTTTGAGAAATTCAGTTTTGCACTTTAGACGTACTACAGACTTTAATTTTTCATTCCACATTCTTTACATAAAAAATAATCATCAAAACTAAAGGATCATTTGTTCATTAGGGAAACACTGTGACTGAAATAGTACATACATGCACCAACAGGCCATGATTATTTCTCACAAGTACAAACACATGTATCCTTAATGAAGAAGGCAAATGATTGTCATTAGTAAATGCTCCTGTTCTGTAACATGTTTGACATGATAATGGACGTGATATCAAATGTAATGTTTTTTTATTTCTTTTATTTTCGTGTGTGACAATGATGGGTTGCCATAATAAACAACAGCACTGAAATAAAATCTAACATTTTTGTTCTTCCACTTCAGTGGTTTAAACATGTCAATAAAATGTTGACAAGGATTTACTGTTTTTGCTTCTTCTGAAGAGTGAACAATAGACCGGGCAGCTGCTCACAGCCGAGCAGTAAAAAACACTTTTTTACAGCATGGCATTTGTGTATTTACTATGTGTTCAAATGAACTGTAATGTAGACAACCTGCATTCAACTACTGTGAACAAGGAAGAGCCCTGTACAGACAGTTGTGTACTCTAGTGTTGTGTACAAACTAATACACAGTTGGTTTATACAAAAGACTCAAGTGTTTAATAGTGGTCAGTGTGTTATGCTTTCTGTCTTTGTATTTGTGTTGTAGAGGTGTGTGGTATAGCTAAACTCTTCTACCAAAGTATATACTGTATATTCTAATCCTCAAAGACCTAAATAGTAACTTTTGAACCACTCATTCTGTCAATATAGTTAAATAATTGTGGTAAAATGCAGTTTCTCAGATTTTCACTGTCATGTGGCCCATTTGGACGTTCATAGACTCTGTAGTGAGCGTGCAAGCACATCATCCACTGCAACTTTGATTCACCAATAAAACCCACGTAGTTTGACAAATGACAGTGGTTGTAAATGCTTGTTTTTATGTTCAGGTGAATGAAACATTTTACTGGAAAAAGTCACTTTTTCTTTAGTTTTCTCTGTTTTGCTAAAATAATATTCAAATAAACTCTGACCTCTTATGAAGATTTACCTGATTAATAAATTAAATACAGGAAAATACAGATTTTTACAGAAAAATGCAAAATTCGGAAGATGGAATTGTAATAAATGGTAGTTTATTGTTTATTTGACAGGGACATTGTGCAATCACATGACTGCACTAGAGTTAGCTAAGAGCTAATTTGCATCTTCACTCCCTGGGCAGGTAAACACACAACAGTAAATACAGAATAGAAAAACAAGACATTACATAAAGAAGTTGACAAATAATTTAAAAACGAAGCATATATTAAAATACAACAATGTAATGTAAAGCTATAAATACAATAATAACAATAGAGTCTAAAAAATCTCATCTGTATAAAGCATAAATAGTGAATATAAATAGTATTAAAAGGCCCTATTGTAGTTATAGCAGCATCTTTAAAAGGATCAAGCCTCAATTCAGTAGTGCAAAAATAAATGAGCTAAGACACTTATTATGGCACTTAATTATGGTAAACATTTTCCAAAAATAGCTCTAGGTCTTGAAGGGTTAAATTAACAAATAACCAACAAAATAACCATCTCCTTCTTTCATTTGAAACTTCTATACACACAATTCCTGTTAATAATGACCCCATTCTCTGTCACAATCACTCTCCTCCATGTTTCTTTTGTGCGAACTTCATGCAAATTTCCTGCCCACACCAGTGCCATGTGGAACAACAAAATGACAAAAGATACTGCCCAGTGTGATTAAATTTCTGTGATTTAATCAGTAGCGTCTAATGTGAAATGATACTGTAGTTTTCTATCATTACACAATACACAGCATGTCGTTGTCATTCATGATCCTAGAGTAGAGTTATGGTCAAATAACCTGCTAATAAATATGCTGCTGTTTTCTTTATTTTTAACTAACATGTTACTAAACTGAGACAATCAACTTTGACAGCAACAGCAAAAAGGAATATAACACTGAAAGGAAGTGAGAAGCAGTTGCTCTTGTTATACATTTATATGATCGAACATTTTCTGTAGACTTTTACTGTATGGAGTACCCAACCTAATACAACATTATCACTAAGTGAATCCTGAGGGATTATTTCCCCCATAAGGTAAGTAGATAATTGATAACGCTAATATACAATGTACATACTTTCCAGTTTGAGCTGTAATTATATAGTTTGCTTTAGACAGAAGGGAGATTGTCCTGATGACAGACCTAATGTGTACATAATATGTACATATCATTGCTAAAGTAGCTGATAGAGCGACCGCCCCAGGAGGAGTAGATTATGGGAGTAGACGAGGACAAGGCGAGGTGTATAGCTGTCACACGGCGCTCAGATTAGTTTGTAGGTGTGATGTATGCCTCCGCTGGTAGCTAACAAGGGATTATAAAGATTCACATAATCCTGGATGGGCGGGCTGGCTCAGGACTCTCACTGTTACTGCATTAGCATTAAGCATTAATAGTGCCCTAGCATTAGTGTTAGCAGCTAATAGTGTCCCAGAATACATTAAAAGGTAATAATGTGATGCTGTAAGATTAGCATTAAGTTATAATAATGCCAGCATGCATTATAAGAATGTGAGTGCAGTGACAGGCTGACTATGCGTGTGTGTGTGTGTGTGTGTGTGTGTGTGCGTGCAGGTAAATGTGTGTCAGGTGATAGAAGGTGTACAGAGAGACAACAGAAGGTTACTGAAGACACTGAAGGAGGGAAGATGGAGACGGTACCAGGTGAGGGGTTTAACAGAGGTGCATATAGTGGCATGCATTAGTTATAGGAGGCACCGACGCACTGATCCTCACTCACACAAGGTCGTCTCGTAAATGATACAACCTTTGCTCACATTTCACCCGATCATCGCAAAGAATACAATAAAACAGACTCTATGAACTTGAAGAATGTAAAGAAATAAAACATTGAGTATTGATCCATGTTTAATGCTTGTAACCAAACTGCAAAATGGCATTGTCATATTTTTTAATCTAGCCTCCATTGACATTAAATATGAACCATATTTTTTTTACACTGATATGCCACATATAGTATTTATTACAGCAGGGATATGTTATTCCTCTCCTTCTTTCTGTCTTGTCAGTGTGTGAGGTTTAAAGGGATAATGATTGGAGTTTAATATCCGTAATTATGTTTTCATTAATCATCTGAAAATAAGAATCACTGGGCCGTATTTACAAAGGGATTGTGCAGCTTTTGCGTGGCCAAATTGGTGCAAATGAGACAAAAATGTAATGTGTAATTTAAGGGTCTATGTTGCACCTGTGTCATCTGCATGGATATTAATTAGGGAATATTTACACATTCAGGCAAATCGGCTCCTTTCTATGCAAATAAACGTAATTGCAAAAACCATCTAATTCACAAAAGGCCGGTGCATATTGTAAAATATAGATGACTTGCCTGCAAAAAGCTTGTGTTAAGTGTGCACAAACTCTGACTCACAGTCTGTCTCTGCCTGTGAGACTTGAATAATATTTAATTCATCTTTTATGATTGAGAGGGAAGTCTTAAGTCAGATGTTGGAGGAGTCACATTGGTATCCATGTACTGAGTTTTTTTTTTTCCAAGTACCTAAATGGAGATCAGACTGCCTTGTTATGAGCACTTCACCGTATTAACCTGCATTCCCTGAGTGTATCTGTTGCAGAACAGGCAGCATTAATGACCGTCGGATCCTGACTGATTTAATGTTGATGAAGTTGCTGCTGCTGTGCCTTGTGTGTAAATGCACACGGTCTCTTTTGGAGTTCAGAGACGCTGCAATGCTAAACTGAATATTAGTACTAATGTTTGTGCAAAATCTGACCTGTTTCAGATCTGCTTGAATTACATGAATAGTTGGAGCCTATTATGATTGACGTTTCAGTAGATTCTGTTACAGACGCAATAGTGTAAAGGCATGAACATTGGTTTATGATTTTTTTTAATGATTGTAACGTGCACTCATCAGTGTTTGTGTCAGTATGTGATTAGATCAAAATCTTTTGTGAATGGGGGCTTAAAACAGAGCAGACTGCACACAAAAACACTGTGTAATCCCCTGCAGAATTAGTGGGCACAGTCCCTCATGGTGGAGTCACCCCATGAGGTTTTGTTACCTTAGAATGAACCTTCATCATCTCCTACAGAAGGTGGATGTCTCCTCCAGTCCACCATGTTACACACTACACCCATCAGACATAACAATACGACTAACAAGGTGAAATGGTAATAACGTTGGTAACCTGGTTACAACAACAGCACCTAGGATATATTAGTCAGCAAGTGAAAATTGAGTTGTCAAAGTGTCAAAATGGGCAATGGAAGGATCTGAGTAACTCTTACAAGAGCCAAATATGGGTTAGAGCATCCACACAACTGCAGGTTTCTTTGGGTTTTGTGTCTTCACCAGTAGTGTTTTAAAGGACAGCCTCATAAATCCAATCGAGCATCTGTTGGAACATAACATTATTACCACCGGCTTAATATTGTGTAGGGTCCTCCTTTTTTCGGTTCTTTGTCTATGTTACTACTTCCAACCCATCATCTTTGAGGGTTAAATGTTCACTTGCTTGCCTTGCCTTGTATATCCCGCCCACTGACAGGTCCCATTGACATGAGATAATCACATTATTACCACTTCACCTGTCAGTGGTCATAATATTATGATCAATTGGTGTGTGTTTCTACAGTATCTAGTAGTGGTAACAGTAGTAGAAGAGATGTCTGTGCTTTGTCCTTTGCGTTTAATGATGCATAGTATCTGGCATTACTGTCCAACGCTGGCACCTACTCTAATTGAATAAGAACCACAGATATTTTATCTTTAACTAAAATGTCCAGACAAAGCTACAGTTTGTAAAAAGGCCTGTTGTGTTTTAGTGTCCACTGTAGAGAAGATGAGTAAGGGTTATTCAGTTCATTCATTCCATGGAAGTCAAAAGTGTCACCCCCAGCCTACTTTTACTCCATTTCCAGTGTTTTTTTCCACTCTCACATCCAGGTTCAGCTTATAAAAGACACCTGTACACAATTATCAGTTTTCTCAAAACATGCAAGTTTAACATTTATGTACATTCATATAATTAAGTAGCAATAATGTTGAATGTTAATGTTAGTAAAGCAATATGCCACCACTGACAAAAAGAAACAGGCTCCTGCATTGAATAATTCACTGAATTGTAATATAGGTGGACACAATTGATGTAGTTTTGATGAGATATTTCAATGCATAGTGTTTCATTAATTAATTATATCTTTATATAGAAAGGACCCAGTTGCAGGAACTCAAACTGTATGTTTCAGACAGAGGCTAAAAGGAGGGGCTGCATAGGGGCTGCAAGGTAAGAAGTGATGTACTGTATATACAGGACTGAGATGTGAGATGACAGTCTGCCCTGTGCTGCATGTCATCCTCCCAGTGTCTGCCCTGCCTTTCCTGTCTCTGTCTACTTCCCCCCATCAGAATAAAGGTGAAATGCTGAAAAACTCTATCTCTAAAATGTTTTGAACTGTAAATGGGGCAAAGCTATTCTAGTCCCAGACGGAGGGTTAAAAGAAACACTGTTGACTGTTAGTAGAAGTGGCCTCAGATGTCAAGATCACACACACTGTTGACCCACTGAAGTCCTGAACGATGAGGTTTTGTAGCTCTATGACAGTGTCAAACCACTTAATTCATGACCGATCGATAGATAGATAGATAGATAGATAGATAGATAGATAGATAGATAGATAGATAGATAGATAGATAGATAGATAGATAGATAGATAGATAAACAGTGGTTCGGTCTTTGTGTATGATGCGCTTTGAATCAGTCAATAACGAATAAGAAAGGTTGGTTTACAGACGATGAGAACAGAAGAGAAAAAGAAACACAGAAAAGGAGACAAAGAGGAAAGAGACAGACACAAATGCAGAGGGGGAAAAGACAAACATTTCACAGAAAGAGGTATAATCATGCAGCTATTCAGTGGAGTCATTATCGGGCTGCAGGCTGTTTGGTTCTTTACAGAGTAACAGCAGGGGTTCAGAGGAGCTTCTAAACCACCCACAGATACACAACCAGAAAGGTCCTGCTAGCTATAGTACTATCTTTAGCCACAATTTTTAAGTGGCATACCACTCAGTCTCAGATTTTCTTCAGGATTTGTGAAGTTGCTGATTAAACTGTATATTCCTGAGGGGGTGTTGAACTGCTGGGTGTGGGTTTGATGCTATGAAGTCTTAAACTCTTAAATGATTAAAACAGTCAGGAGACAATGAAAACACACTGAGACACACTGATTGTTAATTTTTGGTATCAGATGGTTAAAATATGTTAATTACTGCTGTTAATGATGCCCCAGATTACCAACTAAATGACACAGGAAAACTGAGACAAAGGACGGCCATGTGTGTGTGTGTATGTGTGTGTGTGTGTGTGGGTCACCTCCCAAGGTGCCTGGAATCACACTGTTATTAGCAGTGCATATGTGTGTGTATGCGTGTGTGAGTGTAATTGTGTGTGTATGAAAAATCCAGTGTAATTGCCTGTCTATCCATGTCCGCCTACAGCACCATGTGGGACCCCGGCTAAAGTGGCTGCCACTGCTTTAGAAATAGCTGTCTAAATGGCTGGGGGGAGTTGTAAAATACCCCACTGTCTCAGTGGTCACAGAGTTCGGCCTATAGGGACCCATTTACGCACTCACTCCAACAAATAGAGGGCACAGAAATTCTTTCTTTGTGCACATTTGTCGGATTTTCAGAGAAAGTATTGTGGAGACTTCTAGTTGGCACAAAGTTTGGCACCGACATGGTTAGAGCTCCTGCTTGGCACACTAAACCTTTCATATAATCCTTAGAAATCCCAAATGTCTGGTCTGCTGAACTGGAAATGTAAAATTTGATCGCAAATGCCTTGTTAAAGAAATGCCTTGACATTTTAAGTTTGTTGCTTTCATTCACTAAGGGAAACTTTTTACATTCATAGCTCACTATCGCCAACAACTCAAATATTCCTTAATTTAAAAAGACGGAATTGTCTACTATGTGGGTGTGTAATGAACAGGGAAGTGGGTGGTTAATAAAAAAGAAAAGAAAACCCTGACAGTGCTTGGCAACCTGTGCTCCAGCCGGAGACACTGCCTACACATCTGAAACAGATTAAACAGTTCATCAAGATATACAGAGGCTAAATGATATGAGCTGACCCGACCCACATTCGAGAGAAAAATGACAACTGATATGAAACAGGACTTCACTACATGGACAAAAAAATAATACTAACTCAATATATTTCCCCTGACTGCATATTCACTTATAAACCAAAGATATAAAAGATGTTACAACACCAAAAAAGAAGTCAATAAAACACGATGCACAAACTCCAGCAGGTTAAAGTGGACTAACAGAACACTTTTAGAGCCGACACACTCTAGGGAATCACTACAAATGAACTTAAATACACTTGCTAGCTAAAAAAACATTAGTGTGAGAAGTGACCCATGATGCAACGCTGTCTGTACACAATGCCTATATAAAAGCAATGTGTCTACTGGGGAGAGAGTGAGAAAAGCCGGCTTAAAAAAGTATGCTCGCAATATAGCCATTTACCTCATCCCACGCAGAACAGAAGAAGGAATCATGTGGAGTATATCTGATAGTTGTCCAGCCTTAGCACAAATATAACAGAGTGCCAAAACAAACCACGAAATGAAAGATGCAGCATCTGGCATGACTCAAAACAAGATATTTATCTATAGCAAGAGTAAGAAAGAGCGTCATCAAAAAAACAGTCTGTAAGAGAATGAATCTACCCCCGTCTGGACTCCACAAAAACAGTTATTAATCAATACTCCTTATTTTGTCTTCCTTTACCTTCTTTGCCCTTTTTCCTTCCTGCTCATTCACTTCAGCATCTTTGTGTTTGCGTTCTGCTCGTCTTTCATCTGTCTTTCCACCCTTTGCTCTGAGACATAATGAGCCACTATCACAAAGGACACGTCCATACTGTATACACACACAGATGCACAGAAAACACTTGTTTAATGAGTGGATCCTCACTGTGGCTGTTTGATTAGGTTCATGTGCTCTATATTTGCATATGAGCCGGAGTGTGTGTATGGGTGTGTGTGTGCGTGTGTGTGTCTGCCCATAATGTGGATCATTTTACATTTTGCTGAACATCTATGCACACTCACCCACTATCAGGAGTAATTAATCAAATCCTGTCACCAATCTGTAATCATTTACATCTTCGCTGCTTACTATATGTCTGTCTGGCAGGTTGTGTGTGTGTGTGTGTGTGTGTGTGTGTGTGTGTGTGTGTGTGTGCGTATGAGTCACCTGCACCATCTGGAGTATAGGAAAGTGTGCCGGAGCATGTTGTGGCACAGAGGGGGTCCTCTAAAACACACAGACACATTCTAACATCCCCCTCAAACTGTAATGCATATCACACCACACACACATATGGACACACATCCCCAAGCATGTAAAAGAGACAGAAACACAGGTGTGAGATGTAGGCAGTGATTACGGTTAGTAATGAACACATAAATTCACTTCTGTGTGTGTGTGTGTGTGTGTGTGTGTGTGTGTATCAAATACACACTGCTGACAAAGAAATCCCTCATTTCAGGAGGTCATGAGCCCCAAAACTCGAATACTGTTGACACAAAACAAAATGTAAAATGCAAACTGTATTTGCATAATTGCAACTGTTGTATGGGATTATTCTTTTCCTGTCTTATAGATGCATAGTACTGTGCAAAAGTCTTAGGCCACCTTTAGCTTTGTTGTTTTTGCAGGGTTGAAGTGAGCGTACATATTTATTTCTCATTCTCTTTTCTTCAGATACAATGAGAAAAAATATGTGCACAGCCTTAAGAGACACTCAAAAAACTCAACCAAACTAGTGCTAAAGGTTAAAGTCACTATTTAGTGTGACCCCTGACCCTGTGACAAGAAGCAGCACAAACAGTTACAAACATCTGACGTGTTGAATGAAACCTGGTGTAAAACATCAGGAAATGAATGCAATAAATTTCATATTGTCTGAACTTAAGGGTTAAAGGTCACACTATATACTACCTGTTTTTTCCCTGAAACTTTTATTTTTAACACTCCCATATATTCAGATTGTACCTTAATACAGAGACTGTGAAATGCATACAGTATGTGTGGTCATTATAACTTTACTAAACCAACAAACCAAATGTCAGCCTTTTGCACAGTAATATATA
>JAPQRQ010000009.1:12041913-12057516 GCA_037367365.1 Apogon talboti | reverse complement strand
ACACACACATATATATATATATAATACATACATTATATACAAAGTATATTATTAATCTATTTTTCTTAGACTTAGAAACCGTCCTCCAACAGGCTATTTGTACAAAACAGGACATGTGGACAACAACATCATCCACAGATATCATCACATTCCATGCTGACATTTAAAGTGCACGCTGACAATGTATATCAGTTCCACAAGATAAAAAATGAATAAATACTGCATGTACTACTCATCCCCTGCATGTCCAGGTTTTTCCAATCTCCTAGCTGATATATTTCCCTAGACTCCCCATGACTACTGCAACTTGTTTAACTGAGTTATTGCCATGGGAATAAAAGAGTTTTCTGTGCTATTTGTTCTGTTATTGGTGAATCTAAACTACTAACCAGAATGGAGTGACTGCAATGTCACTGAAAGTGGATGACATGCAGGGTGCAAATATTAACACCCACCAAGCACCAAATGTGGGTATATTTGGTGTTTGGAGGATAAATAAATTGGAGTCACTGGCCCCCAGCTGCTGCAAAAAACATCCTAGAAGTCACAATTAGAGAAAGAAGGCAGAGAGGAATTATATTTTACACACAACATGTATGTTATGGAAAAAACAGTCACCAGACTCAACACATTATGATGCTTTCACATTAAACTATTTAACACAGAAACCACATATAATCAAATGTAAATCTCCCTTTATTTCCACTAGACTGGACAGCAACAGACAATTTTTTAAACTTTTTCTTATTGTAGTTGACTACTAAAGATGAGTTAGTAGGTGAACAACTAGAGGTACTTTTTAGTCAAGTAGATGCAGTTTTATGGCCTATAAAATATGTCTGGCTGATATGCATCGTTAATGACCTTAACAGTCCCTCTGATCAGGTTAAAATGGTAAAAATTACTGTGACTATGTGCCCGTTTTAAATGACAGTATCAGTCCGTCTAAGCCCAGTGACACAAATGTGTAATACACAGACATCAGTGCAGTTGCTTTCATGCTATTTTATGGCTATTTTACATAATTATTTGGTATGACTGTTTTGAGTATGTTTGGTTTGAAGTATTTATTACTGATTACTTCAGGTATAGCACAGCAAATTTCCTTCCATCCATTTTTCTTCTATTTCTGCCATGACAATAAAGCTCTCCTTCTCCATCTTCTTCCTCTTCTCTTTCTTCTCCTCCTTCTCCTTCTCCTTCTTCTTCTTTTCCTCCTTCTTCGATGTCTGTTGGGTTTCAGGACTGCAGAGTAAACTGCCTGCTGAACTTTCATTTACTCTCCTTTTCTCGGTTTCATGTGTTTGAAATTCATTAGAATTATTCTTGTTTACTTATGTTTCTGTATGATATAGTCATGTACTTATATAAGAACATATTAAGCATGTAGGGCAACCAGCAGCCACTTTATTTTAGAAAGGTGCTGTCTGATAAAACAGTGGTTTGTCATTGTGTTTCAGCAATTGTCTGCCCTTAATTCATGTTCATGCTGGTTTTTATAGTTTTTATTAATTTATTCTGCTGGGCAATTTTTGGATGTCCATACCATTATATGCAATAAACAGAGTCACTCAATTAAACATTTATGAAATATAGCAATTTATACAATAGCGTGAGAGCTCTGACTTCTGATTTCACTATTTTTAAAGCTGGATTCTGCCTGGTGATGTGTCAGGAAAAAAACAAAAAACAAAACACTAGTATATGTGTACGGACTGTGAAAGTTTTCTTGGTGGTACTCACAGAGATCTGAGGTGTTGAAAGAGATGCTAGCATAATTTAGTAAAGTCCCACAGCAAGAAAGGGCTTATCTTATAGAA
The DNA here is from genome assembly GCA_037367365.1 of Apogon talboti. Classification (NCBI taxonomy): domain Eukaryota; kingdom Metazoa; phylum Chordata; class Actinopteri; order Kurtiformes; family Apogonidae; genus Apogon; species Apogon talboti. The sequence goes on along the minus strand of JAPQRQ010000009.1, from coordinate 12,055,696 downwards.
GGATGTGGTCTGAGGCGGTATGCGCACTCGAGGACAATAACCTTGATCATGGGAACTCTTCAGTATTCATCACTGCTTGCAAGTGTGATTTATGTTTGAAAGAGCAGCTTTGAGGATGCACAGAGAAACACAGGAGGATGCAGCAATCACTGCCTACAGGCAGGGGTTCCCTGGTACAGTTTTCTATGTGAACACATTCACTAATGTCGTTACTTTAATCCTAAGACTTGTTCAGGGACATTTTCAAAAGAAAGAACTGCAGCTGCGATGGTTCCTCTTCAAAATCAATACAGCAGAGGAAATAACCCTCCAAGACCAGAGCTGAGTCAGACTGGGAAGTGAAGCAGATGATGGTGAAGAAAAGCCTAAACTGTACATGTTCAAAGTGTCTAAATGAAAACTGCTGAGATGATTTGTAGAAAAAAAAGACTCTTGTCAAAGGTCAGTGAAGCAGAGATCCACATTCAGAGTATAAAACAAGAAATATATTTAAATACTTATAAAATGTACCTAAAAAAATAGAATGAAAAGCATCATATTCTGCTTAAATACACAGTATATTTATATATATAAATATCTATCACAACCGTGTAGGTGAACTAAACATTTCTATTTGCATATTTGTTCACATTGTCGTCTTTGTAGTGTCTTTATAAACTGCATATGTGTTGATGTGTGTGTCTGCATGTGGAAGTGGGGGGGTACTCCATTATCTACATGAGAATGAGAGAGCTCACACTGTTTCCCATGGAAAACACGTGTACACTTACACAGACACACACAGACACACACACACACACACACACAGAAACCCCTTGGTGTCAGAGTGTGTGCTTGTTTTGTGTTTCAGACACACACATTTGTGAATGTGTCTATTTGTGTCTGTGTCCTTTTCACCACTATTGTTTACATGTTAATCCCACCATTTCTATTCATGGAATCTCCTTATAGCTCCGCATAGGGCCCGTGTATGTGGGTCTGTGTGTGTGTGTGTGTGGGGGGGGTGCCTAGTTCAGAGCAGACTGTCTGTATACGCTCTACCATTGTGTTTGACCCTGTCACTGACAACAGTAACCCTGCTGAGGTAATTCACTCATTTAAATACAATGAAACTGACATTAAAGAAACAATTAATTGGAGACTTTAACTTTATTCTTTTAATGTGCAGGAAACTTACATTACCAATAATGTCTGATCTAATCGTTTAACTTAATCACCTTTTTCTTTTTTCTAAGCATATCCTTACTTACTTTTGTTTCTGCTGCTCAGTTTAATACAAAAGTATTGTTTAGATTTTCACATGGGATATATATTTTACCTTATATGTTGTTTTTTCCAGCTATTATATGTAGCATTTCTGAGTAAAATTTGCAAAAATATTTATGTATAATGTATGTATGTTGATTTTGTGTTTGTAATATCATAAAATGTTATAAAAAGTGTTGTTCAATGAAATGTCCTGTTGTGTTTGGTTTCTTTCAGTGGATTTATATTACTTTTGTTACTTGCAGCTGCATCATTAGACACATGAATTTCCTAGTTTTAATATTCGTAATGAGCAGGATAGGCATTCGACAGAACCACACAGCTGTGTCCTAAGACTCTTGCATCACCATAATTTTAACCACGACCACACCTCACAATGAATACACAAGGAACTTGGCTTCTTCTGTGAAGGAACATGACTGTGTGACATTGACAGTGACATAGGCCTGGTTTGATTTTTGTAGAAAAGAAAATGACCTAAATCTCTTTATGATGGCTCTATTCTGTGATTTATAGAGCATAATGATGACTGTACATATTTCATTCATTTTATGGGTATTTTAATGGCCAGTTAAAATAACACAGATGAAAGGTCTCAACCTCCAAAGACCCAGCTATGAGTCTTTCTGTCCGTGTCTGAGAGTTTTTTATTTAAAAAAAAAAAAAAAAAAGTCCTGGGTCTCATAAGGTTAAATTTGCCAATTGTTGTAATAATAATAATGATGATAATAATGATTTTGGCCACCACTGTATTTCATCCATTTTTACATACTATTTTGAAAAAATATGCATTTATAAAGCCTGCAGTGGTGCAAGGTCAAAATGACCTCCCAGCCATTCTAGGGGATACTACAATGTTGATGGTTCTTGTGTAAATATCAATATATGTGAAGTATGTACAGCATTGTAAACAAAGGTTTCAGAGAAAAACCAGCTTCTATAACTGGTAGTATTTAATATGACCTCCCTTTATATTTAACATGTCTTTAACCCTTTTATCCAGAAAATACGAGATTTATTGCATACATTTTCTGACATTTTACACCAGGTTTTATTCAACACGTCAGATGTTTCTAACTATTTGTGTTGCCTCTTGTCATGGGGTCAGAGGTCACAGTTGAGGTTTTTTGTGTGTTTTTTAAGAATGTGCACATATTTCATGTATTTTCTTGTTGCATGTGAAGAAAAGAGAATAAAAAATAAATATGCATATTCCTTTCGACCCTGCAAAACAACCAAAACAACAAACCTAGAGGTGGCCTGAGACTTTTACACAGTACTGTGTGTGTACTAAATGTACCAAGCTTGTCTGTGAATACGATTTCTGCTGGAGTCCTGTACAAATTCACTGATGATGAAAAAACTAATAACATGTCTTGATTTAATAACATAAATCTATGTTTTACATTAAGTAAGGACTGCTTGCAATTTCAGTTTTATTTATTAATACAGTGAGAATGCTGTGTTGATTCCATGTTTGAACCATCTAAAAAACGCTATGTACAACAGTCAATAACAGGAACAAGAACAGCAGGTAACATGGACAGTGCATTCTCTCTTAATATCAGAAGACCACGTATGATGCACTGGGAGGAAATAAAAACATGTCCAACAAAGAACTGCCATTCAGTGAGCCAAGTGGGTTAATAAAAATCTCCATAAAGATCACAGAGATAGTTTTGCCTTCTGTCTCCATCCCTTCAACAACAGTGATGATCATCATTAACACTGGAACACTGCTCTTATCTCAGTCACTAATGGCTGCTTGGTGGACAGCGTTGGTCAAATCACTTGTTCAATCTTGGGTAAGGCTTTTCATTTCTGCAAACAAACCCTGAATACAGAGGTGAGGACGTACGACCAGAACCACATTTAACTGGACGACGTGTGAAGGAAAGCCACTCCAGAAAAACATAAGGTTTGTTGATGGTTTCATGCTTTTTTTTTTTTTTTCATTTTGATTAGAAATCGCGCTGTTGAAGGAAACATTAAATAGGACAGCCTCACCGCCCACTATGTCCGCTCAGCCCGTCTGCCCCGAGGCTGCAAACCAGAGACACAATGTGGGGACGTGTTTCAGGATTTATGAGCCTGGTGGATGTGAAAAGGAGGAGTCACAAAAACAAAGCTATACAATTACTGGTAGAATGACTTTACCTGCAGTCTTTAACGTTGTGTATCAACAATGGTGTCAAAATATAAGAACTCCAATCAGCAGATTTCTAACCCAAGTTTCTGTCGATTATGACCGGTGCATTGATTTCTCAAAGCGATACTACTGTTGATATCTTTTCACTGCAGTAAGCTGACATTTTTCTTTCATAATGAGTCGTGCAATATCATTTCAATACAAAGACCTCTTTATTTCAGGGGCTTATTAATTGGAAAGCTCCCAGACACTAATTGGACTTTTAATGGGAGCTTTAATAAAAGAAGGTGCATCGGAAAGGTCAACCAATTACTGTACATTAGACAGGTCTGGCATCAGCAGAAAAATAAATACTTTATGTTGTCTTTTCAGGTATCTAATTAAAGCGATACATTCAGGGCTTTTCTAGATAAATGAAAAATTACGTCTAATTCCGAATTCACTGAACGACTTGTCATTGTCATAATAAACCATCACTTGTGATTTGACTAAAAGTGTGATAGTCAGCAGTCTGGAGTGGCTGAAAAGCAGATTTTTAAGCAAAACGTCAACTGCTGTGATTGATGATTTGACTCCAGGTAAAACTCTGATGTTCAGTCTACTCTGAATGGATGAAAATGTTAGGACACGTCACACTACAGCTTTGAGGACTTCAATTCCTGTTGATTGGAAACACACTGTCACCCATAAATTTGGAATAATTTTGTTTTCAGACACATTTCTCTTTTTATTCCTGTTTATACACATCAGTAATCACCTTTGAACAGATGTAATGATTACATACTGAGTCGTAGTTACACTTTATCTTTCAAGAATAAATCACTTTGTCTCATTTTATGAGAAAAGTTAAAAAAAAAATTTGATTGAAATCGATACTCCATGTCAAATCAGTACTTCTTTTAACATTTAAGGCTATTTTTTTTTTATGAGTGAGAGCTGAAGAAACCAGATCATGATTATTTGTGACATGATTATGTGACAAATTTGTCATAAATCTACAAGTAGAACATTTACAACAATTATGATAATAAATTCAACATTGCGTAAAATTAAGTAAAAACAAAGCTAACCCTAAAGACGCAATAAAAATATTCACTGCAGTATAAAATGTCATTGTTGTTTTGTAGCCCAGCCCTCTCTTAGCAATGAAACACTTGCATTCAGTATGTCCCAATACTTTTGTCCATAAAGGGTATGTCTTTACATTCATTTGATTGTGAGAAAGAAACTCCTCCCATTGTGCTACGGTGCGGTACAGAAAAAAAAAAAAATCAAGAGTAGTGAATGCAAAAAGGAAAGTGATCCAGATAAAGAAGAAGAATAGATTTTACAACTGCTGAGAAAGGAGAGGGGTGACGAAAATCAAAGAGCATTAGCATAGCTGTTCTTTGTCTCCAGTCTGTCTCTTTACCCTCTGTATCTAATGAGTAACCAATGGTCTGCCAGACTGAGATAAGGTGTGTGTCTGTGTGTGCGTGTGTGTGTGTCTGTGTGTGCGTGTCTAGTCCCAGTGTTAGCCTGTCTCTTCCTATGGACTGCAGCGTGACAGCTAGATGGATGTTCCTCTCAAACGCCAGCTGATTACTACACATGGAGTCAAAACACACCGCGACTGAGCGGAGCTGAATGACCGCATGTCACAACATGTTGTACACATTCAACATAGCATTTTCATGGATGTAAACAGTAGATGACAACGTAGGACTGTCAGCTTTGAATGTGGTCACGTCAGACATTTGTTAACATACACATCACTGAGACCTACAGTATGGCTGAGAATGCTTTTTTAGTTGTTTTTTTTTTAACCAAGAGTATGTAATGTGCAACTGAGGTCCTGTGCGTTTTCTATTGTTTCAGCACTCTATTCTTCAGACAGGGAGTTAAATGACTCCTGGAAATCCTGACTCAACCTCTTAAATGAAGACTCTGACCTTTTAGCTACAAAAGAACACAGGAAAAAAGAGGGAATGTAAAATGTTTTATTCCCCTTTTATTTATTTTTTTTAAAGTGGATTAAATGGTAAAAGATAGGGACGTCCTCACATTTAACTTTGATATTAGTCAGGTACTGTTAATATGCACCTAAATAATACACTGCAAACAAACAAAAAATATCTATACAATCAACATCATCCACTAAATCACAAGTCCTTAACAGAAGTCCATGGTAAAATGCTCATTTTCTTACACAAAACAGGAAATTCACAGATTACAAAAGGTAGTTTTCCACATAACAAAAACAGTTTTTGGGCTTTTTGCAGAAAATGGCTCTAACTTTCAATCATCAATGAACAGTTGGCCAATTAGCTCCGTATTGAACAGCTTTTACATATAGGCGAATAAAAAGCTGTCACTCCGTGAAACAGTGGAGGCTTTAAACTCTGTCAGTTCTTTCATAAGGTAAAGTAATTCAGTAGATCCTCAGTGAAATATAATCACTTGAAGAAAACATACAGTATAAAGTACTAGTCATCTGAAAATACTTTTGTTTGCTTAATAATGATAATAATAATAATAATAATAATAATAATAATAACAATAATAATAATAATAATAATAATACAAGATGCCGGTGTATAGAACTATTAGCAGCACAGCTTTATTAATAGAACGTCCACAGTCTAACCTTAAAAGCTGTGCTGGTATATCCAGGTATAGCATCTAAACTGGTCTTATGTTGTGAATGCAGATGAAATTGAAGCAAAACTCTACAGCGGTTCAGATTAATAGCCATGTGCAGGAGAGCAGGCGGCGTGGCTCGGAGCCAGCTGTCCCTTCTGCTCATACAGACAGGGCCAACAGCCAATTAAAGCCCTTGTTCGGGTCTCAGGCCAATTAGAGCCGTTGGTCAGAGCTTCGGACAAATAAGAAGCAGTGGTCAGCACTTTCAGGTAAAAATGTGGACTTTGTGGAGTTTTGTCTCGCCTCTTGGTAATTATACATATCAGTGAAGAAGAATGTATTTATAATAACCTGCTTTGAGAGATAACAAGCTAAAAACATCCTTACTTGGGGTTGTATTTAAAGAACTGTGAGGCCCAAATGCATGAAAGGGAGCATCTTCTACATTCTGTGTTGAAAATTTGGCTAAAACACAACCTGAACCCTGTAACTCTGACCCTTAAGTGGCTTAGCAATGACCTCGATGGATGCTCAAAGCTTAATCCCATGATATAAGGTGTCTAATGTGTATTTTTTTACTGACATTATTAGAAATTCAGACATTAGACCGTGCCTCTGGGTCCAGTCTGTGCTCTGATGGTCATGTTGAAGTGCCTCTATTGGCTGGGCCGGTGTGGTGCTGCTATGGGCAGGCGCAGGTCAAGGCTTTTAGCCAACAGAGGAGAGGAGAACCATCAGTCAGCAGACCGAGCCAGCGAGACCCTCTGCTCTGCAGTCTGAGCCAGACAGAGAGGTCAGGCCGGGGTCAGGTGGTCAAGACTGGGGTCAAATGTCAACAGACTCCCTCAGTGACCAGCAGTAATAAATGTCACACACACACACACACGAACACACACCGTCTCTAATGAGTGGTGACCCTGTCCAACAGTGACCAGTGACTGTGACTGATTCTCTCTGCTGCCCAGACCTTCATTTTTCACATGACCTGCTCTGATTTGAACAAGCAGCTACAAAAGCTGTTTGGAAAGAGCATCGAACGTCTTAATAATGCGCTCGGCACCGGGGTCTTTGTCAGTGTATAAAACGCCACAGTATAAGATCTATATGTGATTACTAAGTACATGCTCACAGAAATCAAAACAAGATAAAAATGATAAATGGGGATGTACTGTGAGGATGAGGAGAGAGACTTCGGCTTGATACTAATCTCTTTGTCCCTCCTTCAGGTGGCCTCTCTCAATAACACATCACAGATTCAAGCAGCATAAAAGAGCAATCACAGAACAATTTAACCTCTCCTGCTTCTGTGCTCAGACTCACAGCGCGTGTGACGCCACAGTAGAAGTGGCAGTAACTGCCAATTCACAAAGCTCCCACTCGACGAATTCCTCACAAATGATAACTTTCGGGCCCCCTAGCGATAAAGTAATTTCTCCATCTCTCCTGTCGGGGGCTTGGGGGACAGCAGAGGGCTGTGATAATCTCATAAACAGAAGCTGTGTAGATATGGGCCATCTATTATGACCGGGAACAGTAGCGTAGATAGCAGCATTTATTATCTAAGACAGCAGACAATACATTCTCATTCTGTGATACTACTGCTGACAGACACAGAGTGATCCATCTTCACCGACCGAGTGGAGAGAGAGAGGAGCAAAGAGAGGCAGCGACAGATGGGGAGTGAGGGAGCTCCAGAGAGAGCGAGAGGGGAAGGGCGATGCTGCGAGTGTCTATGGAAAGTCGTATGTAGAGGAGAATTATTACCCCTCTCTGCATTATCTGCTCCTCTGTCTGTTGTGGTTATAAACAGTCAGACATATAGTACTGTATGCACTCACAAAGAGGCCCTCTCCACTGGTTGATGTAGCTAACAGGGCTCCAGTTAGCTGTTGCCCGCGGCTGCAGCTAAATAAATAAACAGGTAGCTACAGCGTTTTTATTGCCCGGCCTTTATTTTACTGCTAATACTAATATTTTACAGCTAAACCAACTGGTCTGACACGGATTTGGCACTCATACCGTGTTTCCTTTTTTTTTTTTGTGTTTGCAGCAGCTGCAGTTGAAGTGGTGCTCATAAAGCATTACAGTAATCATATGCACATTATTAGCACATTGTGAGTGGCTCACAGTAATTATTGTGGTGTAATTAGAGTGTGATACAACAATGGCAATGTGCAAGTCTGTTAAGATTAAGGTGCTGAATAGTTCCTAATAGTTCTGAATAAATCACCTACATTGAACTAAATGCCCTTTTTGACAAAAAACATTGTTGATTTCTTGGAGTTTTAAACCATCTGCATGAAATATTAACATTTTAAAATATTCACTTTAAAACTTTGATTACAGTGTAGTGACCATGAACTGCTCTGTGTCTGAAACCGTAGGTTGAAATAAAGTTGTGATGTGCTGATATTATTCATATTATTTATCTTCTTTAATCAGATACATGCTCACCATCACTCCAGCGCTTTAAGCTAAAACATCCCCGTGCCACATTTGATCTCTTCTTAGAAATATGGCCATAAAACAAACATACTTTATTCCTTAAAACATCAAACTGTTGCAGCGTGCAGTGCAACAGTGTTACCCTTTCCACTCATAGTCAAGGATAATCTCACTTTAATTTATCTCTGTGGGTTTCTGGCACTCATACAACAGCGGAAGTCAATGCCTTGTCTGGCATCCGACAGCAACTTCTCAGAAAAAAGGGCAGAGACAAAAGAAAAAAGAAGTAAGCAAACATGCAAATAAGGAAGATAATGAACATTTGGCAAAGAGATGATACGGATTGAGACAGAGAGAAGAAAATGGACTGAGTCCAGGTAAGATTTTTATTGTTTCTCAGATTCTTCCATTAAGTCCGAGCTTTGAGACAGTGGACTGAAAGAGAACAGGTATGAAAACAGACAAAGCTGTGGCTTGTTATCAGTGTGTAATGGCAGATGAAAGGAGATGCAATTAGAAAGTGCCATATGGATGATCATATGGTCATTTTATAATTAGCACTATTTTAAAATAGAACACAAACTAGCATGAAACAAGGAGAGAAAAGAAGTGGATGTTTCAAATAAACAACTTATAAAGGGTATGATTTTGTTCTGTTAATAAAGAACAAATACGAGGTTTATCGTTAACAATCCTCCTCATCCTCCAGACTCAATCAGTCTTCATTATCACAAAGCACAGACAGCTTTTAAATTGGAACATTTGTCATAAAATACTGTCCAACCCCTAAGGAAACTTCTGCTTGTCCATTATGTGTTACAGATCCACTGGTACCTGATTTCATTAACATTCTTACATGTTCTGCAAACTCTTACTTGAACAAAGTAGTCCCATCACAACTAAACAGAGAGTTAATGTTTGTATTTATGTTGTAATAATTTGATTCATTTTTTATTGATTGTTGAGTGCCTTGCACTTTTCAGAGTTTTTTTTTTTTAATCTCACTTAGAATAACCTGAATATTGATTATGTAACAATCATAATCAAGAATAATAAGAGTGAGATAAAGAGGTGGAGATTTATCAATGCAATGCAATATGTGACTCACTGTGTTTGGGGTATTTTCAATTATGTTTTTTGTAATAAATACAGAAAACTGAAAAGACAGTTTCAGATACTGTGACAATAATAAAGAGTTGGTGCTGATTTGGGCTGAACTGTACATCAAATGGTCAGTTTAACTTCAGTTCATGTATGTCATCCTTCACCTGTGTCCTGTCTTAAATAAAAGCATAAATATGTGAAAAAGAAATTGAACTAATCGGTTTCAATTGTCAAAAGCTAAAACCGCCACTCATAAATGCATAGGCTATTAAAACACTCCGGTTCCAATATAATAATAAGCTTTAAGAACATAATATTCTCTGATTTTAACCAATTTTATCACAGTAACAGATTGTGTAAATGCATGGCATGTGAAAAAAGTAATCCAGTCCACTCTAAGAGACTATGACCAAAGCTTTCCTGTGATAACGTGTATTCTTATGCAAAAAGATAGTAAATGTCATGAAAGCAAATGCATTTTAACATGAAAAACAAGATTGTCATTGATGGATGGAACTGCTGAGGGCGGACATTAGGACAAAGATAACATGACTTTCACTAACACTGACATCATTTATTCCACTGACCAACCTGAGAGAATTTGTAAAATGACCTATACTGGACATTTTTCACAGCATAAACATAATTTACTTGCCACAGTGTTTCAAGTAAGGAGCTCCTGCATCCTTGTGATCCATAAAAGGTCACTGCCACACAAAACACACCACAGCGGCGACATTTTCCCACAACACTTTCCTCGCACAGGGGGGAAACCCTGGAGACGAACCTCACTGCCTGCATCCCAGAATTAGAAACAAAGTAAAGTCCTCGTTCAACACTCACCTTTACAGCTCACCTTCCCACAGCAACCACCACGTTTTTTCCATCTACATGTACTTTTTTTTCCCTTGTACCCATTTGTGAACCTGAAAGTGTACTGTATGACAACGTGTTGTGTTTTTGTGTTGTTAAAACTGGAATCTGCAACACAAAGCTCTCTCATGCCTCAGAGGGCTCATGCACAAGCTATTCTGTCATCCTGACTTTACTGTACTGTTTCGTAAAGAAGAAACAACATAAAGATAATCTCAGGAAATGGGAAAAAGGCTTAAGAGTTATTTAAAACACATTATGTGAGAATAAAAAATATGATCATGTAATGGGTTCATTCAAAGTTCATTTCATATCTTCATAACAAAAGTGTGTTTGTAAACTGTTTGCCCTCTGGGGGCAAATAAAGTTGATTTAACATTATTGACAAAAGATTAGAACATTTCTTAAGTGTTTGGGGTAGTAATGTGTCGCCCTGCTGATGAAACATCAGGCGACTGGTGATGCTACTGCACCGCCTCAGGGATACATACATACAGGCTGTGTGTGTCAGTGTGGGGTTGTCTCTTTGTGTGGTGGATGTGTTCCCGTGTGTATGTGTGTGTGTGTGTGTGTGTGTGTGTGTGTGTGTGTGAACATGTTTGTGACTGAGAGACAGATTACCTCCATGTGTGTCGGTTGAGATGAAAAAAATGTAGAAAGCAATAGTGTTGAAGATGGAATAAAAGAATGAAACCTCTGATAATATTGGAAACACAGTGAGATGATGATGAGGAGGAGGAGGAGGAGGAGGAGGAGGAGGAGGAGGAGGAGGAGGAGGAAGAGCGGTGAATGCTGTGTATCCACCCAGGAGTCTTTTGCAACAATGCTGGCTTCTTTCTGAAACACATCTGATCCACACAGCTACGAGACCTGCGAACACTTAACACTTCAGAGACAGATGAGTAAAATAAGGTACGCTCATAGTTCTGTGCATCCTCATTACTCATGTGATGTGTTTCTAATTTTATTCCTGAGCCAATGACAGAGCCTCCCTCATTTGACGTGAGTATTTGGCTGCGGCGCAAACTCGTGCTTCACAGTCACATGAACAAACCAAACCCTAAAAACACGAACCTGATGCTGCCGTGATTGCCTCTCTACATGAATGCGAACTAAATAAGTAATGTCAGTTTCAAAGCCAAAGCCTGCATTTGCATACACTGTTAAGACTTTATGCATGTGGCTCGGTTGAGTGGTTTTATGTGCTGCCAAATATTTGACTGTGGTTGATCCTGTCTTTTATTTTTATTTACATCCACAGAATCCGACCGGACAAACACTGCATTAACTCTTTTAACACTGCCATTATACCAGGCCGCCTGGGTGTCTTCATGTTTTCTTTGCAATAAAAGTGTCATAAAATGTCTTTTTTGCCACTTCTTTTGCACCTTTGTTTTTAGGAAGAACTTAACTTTCAATATCTGTCCATTAATTAACATTATTATAAGTAATAAATGCTTAAAACAGTGTGTTTTAGTAAAAAAGAAAAAAACAAACGTGAAGTTTTTATCATATCCATTAACAGAAACAACTGTAAATGTCCATAACGAATCTATTTGAGATTACAGGAACAAACTTTTAACTATTTTACATCTGCTCAAACATGTTATTTGGTCCTCAACATTCAGTATCCATATTAGGGCTTCATATATTTTGTTATTTCCAGGCGTTTTTTAGCCTGTGTGGAAGTCTCTGAAACAGTTCCTTTCTACTCGTAATAGTCCCACATTTCTGCCATAAGGTGTTATATAGTGTTAGAAAGCTCAGTGCTTCCGATGTCGTTTGAATTTTGTGGATAGTGCAAAAGGTTCAGGAGTTACAGTCATCTGAATGCTGTAAAGTACAAAATACAGCGTCGGAGACATTGGCGTTGTTAAAGGGTTTTAAACACCACATGCTTTGAATGAGCTCACCAAAATCATTTTTTCTTTGTAACTCTTTTCCTAAATCAAGGTTGACAAGTATTTCAGTTTATTGTTTTAGTTGATTTTATCTAAAATCTCCCACTCTTTGCTCCAAGAACACTAAAACAAGTATCACAAACCTGTAACATTTCCACAGATCTTTTACTTACTTCATCATTTTCTCCACTGTCTTTTTTTTTCTTTTCATTTTTTCCTTTCCTCCTTCCGTCCCACCTCTTCCCCTCTGTGTTTCCAAAATATGTCTCTCTTTATCACATGTGACATCCCAGGAAAGGCCTGTCTGAGGCAGGTAATGATTTTTTTGTTCTTATTTCTGTGTTGAGAGGGATCAGAGTAGTGCTGGTTATCAGGCCATTTATTACCCTGCCAGCTAGCCACTCAGCTGTCTGGGTAAATGCAATCTCTCCTGATTCACACAATTACCCCAAGATAGAGAGGGGAAGAGAAATATCTCTCACAGCGGCATTGTGGGTCAGAGAGAGTTTAGGGAAATACACAAAGAACGGAAGAAAGGCTACTTCCACCAAATAGACTGCGTGTACATACACTATTAGCTTGAAAAGTGTGAATATGTGAGAGGGGTCATCACTTACAGCAGAAATAAATGTCACATACATTAATCCACACTCTACTCCCCAGACTGTAAAATCTTCTGTTATAAGTTCATTATGGACATTATACAGTGGCATTATGCATTCTTAACTGGAGCTCATCACTTCCTAAAGAGCTCATCAATCCTCTTCTTCTCCCAGATTCATTTAACTAATGAAGCATTACGTTGGTTTTCTAGATCGGGCTGCTAAGACCAGGCACTCAGAAACAACATGTGTGTGTGTCCCACACTGAGCGATGCAGCGCTTCCTCTGGGTCAGACACTGACAACAATTACAGTTGTCATCAAATCTAGGATGAGAATATTCATTTATATGACAACTGATCAGACAGTAACAAGTTTAGTCTTTTTATCCTGTTATATAGATACACTGTGGCCTATAAAGATGGACTAAAATATTTTTATCTCTTCTCATGAAATGATTGTGACAATGTGATTGATGTGATTTATTCTTGATAAATAAAGTGTAACTGGGACTCGGTATGTAATCATTGCACCAGGTGAAAGGTCATTACTGATGTGTATAAATAGGAATAAAAAGAGGGATGACTTTGAAAACAAAAACTATTCCAACTTACTTGGAAACAGTGTACATTTCATTTGCTGAATAATGTACATTACTGAAAAAAAGAAATTCCCTCTCCAGGTTTACTTGACTGTTCTTTAATAGCCAAGTTCACCTGGACAGTAATATTCCCCTAATAATCACAAAACCTGCCTCATGTAACCACGGTAATGAGAAGAGACTCACATAATCAGAAGGGGTTTTCAAGGGTGATGTAAACC
>JAPQRQ010000009.1:12022513-12032830 GCA_037367365.1 Apogon talboti | reverse complement strand
ATAACCCCCCCCCCCCCAAAAAAAAAACAAACAAAAAAAAAACTGAAAAAAACAAAACAAAAAACACAGTGTGCTCACTGAGTGTTACCACATCACCAATCTACCTTATTTACTGGGAAAGACTGTAAGAGGTGGGTAGATTGTAGGAGTGGAGTTGTCACCGAAGCGGAAAGGTCACTTGAGAAATCAGCTAAATCCAGCGCGTCCCATGTTTCATCGATTTTGGCTCATAGTCAGCGGGGACTTTTCCCCCCTACGCAGCCAAAGTAAGGTTAAAAGAGATAAAGACAGGACAGTGGATATTAATATCTGGTCCACTTTCGCTTGGCTTTGTGGAATCACTGAAGGCAAACTCAAACTTTCGTGGAGGCTACTTTCTCCACATCTGCTTTCTGCTTGTATATGTATTTGCTGAAATGGGAACTACTTTTCACATTCAGGTGTTAAATACACAGATGTCATCCCCTCATCAAACTGCCTGCAGCTGTAGAGCGATTTACTGTTATTCTTTTTGGTGCAAAGCTGTATGAAAACATTACCATCAGTTGTCTGATAGTCCTCAGATCGCTTGTTGTGCATCATTACGCCTTCACATCCTCCCACTCTGCATGTGGGGTTTGCTGTGTTCTGTGACCAGGTGTGTCTGTCCCTTTTTTTTTTTTGCAGTGCTGGCAGATTTCTGCACGACGATTTCTCGCCTAGACTTAAGATTTTTTAAAGAAATGCGGACCGTGTGTGTGCGTAAAGCGTCCAGCATTGTCGCATTGTCACAAAATGACCAAACGGAGGAGCTTGAAACCGCATGACATCTCTTATCTCACTTTATTGATCGATGAACTGTTGAATAGGTTTAAAGTTAACACAGCTCGGATGGATGCGCCCTTGCTTTTTTATATTTCACCTGAAGGATGTGACTGTGGAAATGTTAACAGCCCAAATAATGCAGGCTGTTCTTTTATGCAAGGCGCCCCCTGCAATTATCCTGGAGCGTTGTGATTCAGTGTTTTGTACTGCCCTGTGCTGCTCTGGAGCCGTGAACTTCCCCACACCCTCCAACTGTGTGCGTCATATTTTACGCGAAAAAAAAAACAGAGATGCATTTGCCATATGAATAACAGCACTCTCACCCTAATGTAATTGACATGTTGTTGCATACCTACATGTTTATTCCGTGCGCCCGTGGGCTGTGCTCCGCTCACAAAGGCAAGAAAAGCTGTCAGTGCTGTATTTATTACGCCGAGGTTAACAAGCCTGGCTCGGCATGACACGCGATCTGCCGCCTCAGCAGCAGCAGCATCCAATACTGTCTGTCCCGGCCACCTTTTGTCTCCATCCCTGACATGTGATGGTAACATACAGCCTCTTACCAGCAACAGCACCATGTAAAGAATAAGTTTCTGTCTGAAAGAGCCGGCTTTTGTAATAATTTATATCCCACCCGTGTTTCGCGCTTTGTGTGCGATGGGACTGTGTATTCAGAGGGGATGCACTACAGCAGATAGGAAATAGCTGTTATGACACACTTGTGGTGTCACACAAAGCTTGTTGCATCTTCATCTTACTCAAAAATCCTCTGAGAGACTGCATAAATAATGACAGGGAAAGAAGAAAAGAACAGGAAACAGTTTTATCAATAATGCAGGTACAGACTACTTTATGGTGCACATAGTCTAGTAATGGTGCATATAATGAATCACCTTTAGTCAAATGTCATTCCCCACTGAACACAAGTTTACCTTTAGAGTAGATCAAACTGACTGGAACCTACCACAGCTCCTGCTTTTTTGTGTTTTGTGATTGAGTCAGTTGGCCTGTTGAATGAATGAATGTTTTATTTTGGACATATAAAAAGCACAATACACCGCCAAGAAAAGTAAAGACCCAAACCAAAAGAGAAAAGTATACTATTATACAAAGGGAATACACTTCTGAAAAGGAGTGGGAAGAAGTAAACGCTTATTTAATCCACAAAGAGTAGGGGTAAGATGTATGTATGAAGGGTTTCATAAGAGGGAACACATGAAACTGTATGGACAATTACATTTAACATGAACATTGTGGACAGAGCAGTAGATTATCTCCCAAGACACACTAATCTATTTTTTTTTGCTAATAATTATGTTTTTGTACTGTAAACAATATGCATTTCTATAGTTATAGCTTGTTGCAGTACATATACTTACAAGAATTAGCCTTTTTTTCAGATATGCGGATGTAGCATCGTATTCCAGCCTGCTCCTATGTATCTCCACTGCTTAAGAAGGAGTATCAGTAACTGTTTTGCCCATAAGGCTTGCTGTGATCTTGTAAAAACCCCACATACTGGTGACTGCACTAACTGAGCCTCTCCAGCTGCCGCGCTGTCACTGTGCCATCGACCTGCACT
Organism: Apogon talboti; assembly: GCA_037367365.1. Classification (NCBI taxonomy): domain Eukaryota; kingdom Metazoa; phylum Chordata; class Actinopteri; order Kurtiformes; family Apogonidae; genus Apogon; species Apogon talboti. The sequence continues at coordinate 12,030,444 of JAPQRQ010000009.1, read as the reverse complement.
GCACAGGATCCATCCACGCTGCTGATGCTCATTTACACATGCTACATCAGCTTTCTCAAGGCCAGGGTCAGCCCGTGAGCATTTATCTTGCGCCGAGGAAGTTTTTTTAACTGCACCTTTGGAGTCGGAGAGGATTTACGCCGCTAAATTATCTTATTCTAATACCGTAGGCCTTTTTACACTCCAGTGCAGGCCACAGGTGTGCCAGGCAGAGACAGATGTTCTGTGATACACTACGCCAGTTTGGACTTTCACATATGTTAACAGTTCATAAAAGTAGTTACATTTTGTGCTTCGCTACTGGAGATGTGATTCTGTCCCTTCCTTCATTTTGCTGATGCATTTATAGAGGGCTAGAGCAGATTATAATGGAGGTTTTATTGTCTTCTGTGTACTTTAACATGTGCCAAGTGGCAGCTCATTAAAGTTGCATACATGCATTTAAAGTGAGAGCAGTGCCTTGAAATTTAGAACAATAAAAATCACATATGATGTAGTGATTAAGACCATCTGGCTTCGTAACTACAAGTTGCTGTCTTGATCCTATTGAAGCCTTCTGAAGCAAACTATGCGTTCATTAAAACAAACAAAAAAAGAATGTAGGCCTGATGGTATTTCCATGTCAGTGTAAGTTTATTCCCTATGTTTGAATTATAATAAAAGTAGGATGAGTAGTAGATAAAAAAATAGTGAGCAAAAATGCAGGTAGGATGCAGCAGGAGGAAAACACATGTGTGTGTTAGCTTAATCACAGATGGTGAAAATATAGCCTTTCCCAGGTCTTCAGTAATGATGCACTTGTTTAATTCTGCCGGTTCAGACTGTATTGCTGCCCAGTGTACTGAATCTCTGCCATCACTGGCTCTGTGAAGAAAGATAAGCTAAAGAAAAGTGGACTATCTGATTTCACTCTGTTCCTGCTGTCCAGCGGGCAGCAAAGGCCTAATGATGCTGATTCCAGTTTCTCCTTGTGTTCTCCTGATTACATGTTCACAAGGACCCCATTGAAAATGAGATGTGCATCTCAAAGGGCTTATCCTCAACGCCAATTTGGAAAGAATAGGGAAATGCAAACTCTACGTGTCCATCACATTCATTATATACTGAAAATATATGAACTCTGCTGCGTTGCTCCAAGTGCTCCCCGGTGTATAGTTTTAATATAACAAATTTGTATTCTTTATTACCTGTGGCTACATCAGGGATATAATATATTTCTAATTCTCATGTCAGCATTCAGTGTAAACCTATTTTCTTATAACCATGACCTAATACAAGTTTCCTTTTTTCCACATAAGCTGGGTACATCAGTGACTACATCAGCCCTGGTGTGTATGATGGTGAGAGCGACAGTGGGATCAAGGTGCCCTCCCCTGACCCCCTCTACGATGGCCTGCACAGCGACTACGGGGCCCCCGATTCTGAGTCTCCTGACAGCCCCGGCTCAGAAATCACCGATGGGTACATTAACGGAGACGCAGCAGTGAGTGAGGGTTACACAGTCGATGCCTTCTTCATCACCGACGGCCGCTCGAGGAGGAAAGCCCTGGGCAGCCCCAGAAACATCCAGAGGCACACCTGCAACGAATGCGGCAAAACCTACGCCACGTCTTCCAACCTGAGCCGGCACAAACAGACACACCGCTCGCTGGACAGCAAGTTGGCAAAGAAATGTCCGACTTGCGGGAAGGTGTACGTGTCCATGCCCGCCATGGCCATGCACCTGCTCACTCACGACCTCAAGCACAAGTGTGACGTGTGCGGGAAAGCGTTCAGTCGACCTTGGCTTTTACAGGGTCACATGCGCTCTCACACGGGCGAGAAGCCGTTTGGGTGCGCTCACTGTGGCAAGGCTTTCGCAGACCGCTCAAACCTGCGCGCTCACATGCAGACCCACTCGGCCTTCAAACACTTCAAGTGTAAACGCTGCAACAAGACCTTCGCGCTCAAGAGTTACCTGAACAAGCACTACGAATCCGCCTGCTTCAAAGGCCCTTTCTCCCCTCTCGGCCCCCTCGATGCATGACCCCCTGCATAGATTAACAAAGCAAGAGACACAACTGCAGACACAAATAACCATTATCCTTAAAGACTGAACTGCAGACACAAACTAACTATTTTTGGTCAGAATATGACCTTGCTTTCCCGTTTCCCAGTCTCTCACTTTACCCCCTTCCCCACACCTTTCTTTCCCTTGGAGCCTATTCATGACGATGAAGATGATGAAGATAGCACAATTTTTGTCCTTGAGATTTGCCCACTTAAGGATTTATCTGATCTACGCATGCACTTCCTCAAAAACTCTTCACCTCCTTTTCCTCTGTCTGTTCTGGATAGAGACAATAATACTAACACAGCTTCCTTCTGGCATCTAGATACAGTTTGACTGCATATATTTTGGAACATTGATAATGATGAGGATGACGACAAAGAGAATAGTAAGCCTATAACGACTGGGTTCCTTCCTGCACTGAAACGCAGAGAAACAGTTTTTCCTTCTGATTTTGTTTTTAGGGGGGAAGAATAGTAATAATAATAGTAATAATATTGATAATAATAATGTTCTGCTGCACCAAGTGACCATATTTTCTCCACTACTGAGGTAAAAATGCTATTTATAATTTATTTATTTATTACGTACATTTATTTATTTTCCATTTTTTTGCTTATTTGTTTTATGTTTATACCTTATTTGATAACAATGAAGTGATGTTTCAATATTTGTTGCACTTTAATTTCTGTATATGTATGTAGGATATTTGCCAACCTCTTTTTATCACTACAGGCCAAAGCATATGTCACTTTTTACTATTTTTTCCTATTATGTTGTTTACCTTTTTTATTAACGTTATTGCATGCAAAAAAGAAAAAAAAAATGAAATCTATGCCAACATCATAAAAAGCTTATGATTTTTGCCAAAATCCTATAGATAGAACCTGAGGGCAATATTTTTCTCTTGGAGCCTCCGTAGGACTCTTTAAAAGCAATAATCACCTAATGCATGGTATTTTATGATGAAGTTATGAAGTATTACCTACTACTGTATAGCAGTTTAAAAATCAGGTATGTTTTACTTCACCTATAGTCATAAACAGAAAAATACTAATATTACAGACATCAGGGAACATGCCAATGTAGTGTTAGAGTAACAAAAAGAAAAGTCCTGTCTTTCCTCTCTTGTTATGCACTGCCTGCCTCTTAGTGTGTAGAACTAAAGTAGGATGTAGGCTAGAGAGGCTGGGATCAGCTGCCTGCTGGGTGTGAGGCCTATTGTAGGATAAGTAGAGTCCTGACTGGCCTTAACCGGGCTCATTCTCACACGAAACAACAAAAACCAGGAAAGCCTCAGTTCAGATCAGACATCGAAATGTTGTACTAAGATATCTCATTGGCCTTTCATGTGAATTCAGTTGTTTCATGATGGATAAGAGACGTTCAAATACACCTCAGCGCATTGGAAAGATCATCCCTGGGTCAAAAAGCCAAATGATGCACAAACATGTCTAATTATTAACAAAAGGAAAAGCAGACCTACAAACGTCACCCAAAGTGCTGGGTAGAGTGCACACTATTTGGTAACTCTCAGTATATTTTCAGTTGCGATCCAAGTCAGAGCTTGGTGCATTGTTATAGTTGGACTGAGGTCAACTTCAAATGCAATGCATTATTGAACGTCCCTTCCAGTGCACTTCTAAACCATAAAGCGTGCATTCTTCAGCCACAGAAATTGCAGCACTCTAGGTTGATGGTCTGATTGCAGCTTAACTGTGTCATAGATACATTAGATGGACTCCTGATTATTCTGCAGTAGGCCCCATTTATCCCTACAGGGCAAGCCATAGGCTAACTCTATGAGTGATAAACCACAGACAGGCTAACTCTAATCAACCCCAACCCATAGATGGTTTAACCTTTGATCTAGCTAGCCAATACCAGTGTTGCTGAACCCAGTTCTCTGCAGCTCAGAAACCTTTTCTACAGATTTATGGAGCTTCCCACGAGACAGACTGAGGACACACAGATCTTCTGAGTGCATGTTTATGTTTAGATGCCATATGTCATTATTGTAAACTTAGATAGACACACAAATGTACACATGTGTATCTGTACATGCACACGCACACACACAGTGCCTGCTGAGGAGCTGCTTGGACAGACCCTGAGAGAATGTACGGTTGAAACTAAACCTCTGTACAGTCAAAAGGAGAAGCTGGTTTAATATCAGATAAGATGTAAATGACAAGAGTTTTGGTAATTGCAGAGCTTCCTCAGATTTGTCAGTTGAAGAAGGGTTTGACTGATAAATATCATTTCGATGTAGAGGGACTTAATGGGGAATCTGCGCTGACACATGAACCCATTAGTTGATTTCATTTACATCTTAGTCATATCTCTGCTCATGTGACAATGTTCTACAGTCAAAGAGTCGACCTTTTGGATAAAACTGTGTTTGCAGAAGGCGATGCCATCAGTTACAAAGAGGGCTTTCAAAAAATGTAACTCACAAGTCAATAACAAAGAATCTGAGAAGAAATCAGTGTTTGAGTCAGCAAATTGCAGGTCTTATCTTCCCCCTGATGTGTGAACTAGATACGAGCTACAATTACCTCAATTGTAGCCTGTTAGTCAGAGCTGTGACTTCTTAGAATGACATTTTCATATTTTTATCTGTGATTTTTAATACCAGGCCATAATAATCTCTACATACAAAGTTAATCAAACACAATTGCCAGTTAGGTGCTAGGAACAGCATAATTTCAGTATAAAAAGAACAAGTACAGTAAAAAAAAAAAACTTGCTAAGAAAACAAAAGCATTACTTTCATCAGAGATAACAAAACGCTAGTATTTTAATCAGTCAATCTAGGAATAAAACAGTAGAAACACAAGCTATGACTGACTACAGTGTGATGGTACGAACACTGACTGCAACTTTTTTTTACTGCAGTCAAAACATCCTAAAGCTGTTGTTGTGTGGCTGTGTTGTGCCTTTAAGGCAGAAAGGTGAAGTTGTGTACCTGTTTGTGTGTCTGTCTCTGGGTGAGCTCCAGATCTGTTTTCTCTAAGCACTTCCATTCTAGTCATCTCCACCTTAAAGAAAGTAGCACAATGAAACTAACTAGAATTCAGGTAGAGAAGAATTAAAAACCTTGTACTAGCTTGACCTCTCTTCTTTTTTTGTATTTCCAAGTTAAAGAATGATGATAACCTAAATAATCATTTATTGCAAGAGGGTTTGTAAAGAATCCTTTGGATTGAGACATTTTTACTGCTGTATAGTGATATCTGACACACCATGTCTCACGAGGTTTGACTCTCTGATGCAGAGAGAGGATCTCCTGAGTTTTTTGAGCCAGTATTCAGACAATGTAAGCACAATGAACACAAAGCATTTTGTGGCACTTCATAATAAAGAATAATCTTAACCAACCAAGTCAGCTTGTTATAGTTTTGTGTCTTATTTTGTTTGAGATATAATTCAGAGTGAAAAATAAAGTTTTTCGATTCCTTTTCATCTCTTTTGCCCACATACAGTAAGTCCTCTTATGCTTAAGTAGTGTTTATTTTACAATTAAAGTAGGTCATAAAAAGTACATTTACATATCCTCTTTCTGGACTCTACCACCCATACTTTGTATTAGCTTTGTCAATATTGTATGTTTAAAGAGGGACTGGGCTGAGCCTGGTGCACTGTGTGCTCATTAGCACTCTTTAGGCTGGAAGCTATCTGGCAGTAATGGGCTGCCTGCATGGCTCACAGTTATACAGCAGTTAGTTAATTCCATATTTGGGTTTTTAACAGTAGAGAGTGAGAGTATCACTTAAAAATCACTTTAAGCTGTTACACAAACTACGCCTTTAACGTTTACTAAACCAACACAGAGCATCTATCAACGGATCATATGGGTTTATGTGGTAGTGACATTTTCATAGTCTTTTAAGAAAATGATATAGTGTTGTAATTACATCATGATGAACAAAACAGAAGACAACAGATGTTGCAGATATTTTACAGCTGCTTTTACTTCTGTGTTTGCATTCAGAATTTGATTTACCTATAAGCTACTTACAGATACAATGGCAAGAATCTATGCTGCCTATACTGTTACTACAGCTTATATTTATCATCAGTTAACTATTGAGTAGCTACTGTACACACATATTACACACAGTGCTGTAGGTTACCTGTAGGTTTGGTGATTTTTAGGGCTGAACTGTGCATTCCTATTTATTTCTCAGTTGCTTTACTTCAGATGCATCAAGAAAATACAGGAAAAATCACAACTAAATGGCTTCTAGAGGCTAAAGTCAATATTTATTGTGATCTCTATTTTCATGACAAACTGTGGCTGAACATTAAAAAAAATCTGACCTTTGTTGAATGAAACCTTTTATAAAACAAATTAATGCAGCAAATCTTACGTTTGTCTGCACAAAAGCGTAAAGACATGCAGCAGGAGATAACACTAAATACTTGATTCTTCTCTAGAAGCTGTTTTCTTCCTGAAACTGTTGTTTTTAATAATGCACATATTTAAAGAACATATTAAAATACACTGTTTGTATTTTGATATGTGTGGTCATTATAACTTTGCTAAAAAAAGAAACCTAATGTTGGCCTTGGAGTTTACTCACACATTCACTGAAAAAAAAGTTGAGCAAAGTTTTTCATGTAATATTATGAAGGTCAGATGGACAGGTAAAGGAAAATATGATATATAGTTTTAAAGTGATGCTCTGTGCAAAATCTGACAAGTGTAATCAGATACAGAAATATTGTAAAACTAAAACTAAAAAATAGAAAATGGAAATAGAAATACACTGATGGAAACTTAATTCATGACTCATAAACTTGTGTGATGTCCCAGCGTGTACTGAAAAAACCCACAGGTCTTGGCATAATGTAAAGAACTGAAGGCTGACCTAATGAGCTTTATCTTACACTGAGCAAAGTCTTGACCCTTTTAATCATTTAGGCAGCGGTCCAGCTGGACCTCACCCCAAAGAAACAATGGTCAAGTGAATGTCAATGCAGAGAGCCTCAGTGCAGGCCTGCAATGACGGTTACGAGTCTCCGGGAGAAATAAAACAAACACTATTACATGTGACTCAACTTATGTGTTTCTTTGGTCATCAGTTAAAGCTGCAGCTAATTCTCACATTAGTTGATTCGATCACCTGTTACTTCATATTAAGCTGTGGGTTGTGTCTATAGTGAAGCTGCAGTGCAATCCTGCTGTTAACAGTCAAAATCTATTGTTGCCATGCCAACACTGGCGATATTCAAGCTATAAACCATCTACAGTATCTATAGTAGTAAACGGATTCAACAAAAACACAATGCAGCGCTCTGCAGCTTTATGAGGTATAGTTTATGAGCATATTTCCCGACCCTAACCACAAAATTGGTTTCACAACAGTTGCAAAAAGACAGAAAGTGACTGCCCACGCCAACTGAATCACCTCCTCCTCCTCCTCCCTCTATCTTGTCAAACTTTCCCTCTTCTTCTCGTCTCTGTTTCCTCTACTCCTTCTCTCTTAATAGCTGTTTTTCTTTCCTCGTTACCTGCTTCCTTCCTGTCTCCTCTCATTTCTCCTTCACCTGCCTCCTCCTCCCCCCCTCTTCTCCTTCTGGATGCTCTCCACCCTTTTCCCTCAACAACCTCTTTCTCTCTCTCTCCTGCCAAGTCGAACCAGGCCATCAGGCCTTTGAGGACCTGAAAGTCATTTAACTCCTGGTAGATAATAAGTCTTAGAATATAGCTCCTCTCAGATAATAAGCTTTATCACTTGATTGCTCTGCACGCTCCCTAACGTCTTTAGATTCATGTCCAGGGAGCTACTCAAGTGAATCACACTATTTCCTTCTGGCAAGTCAAATTAACAGTGTGTGTATGAGTGTATATGTGTGTGTGTGTGTGTGTGTGTGT
>JAPQRQ010000009.1:11997257-12012094 GCA_037367365.1 Apogon talboti | reverse complement strand
TGTGTCTGTGTGTGTGTGTCAGGCTGCTATTTCAGCACTTTCCAGCGCTATCGATTCAAACCAGCCTGCAGGGGGAAAAACCAGGCCCCTTACAGCGACGCGCACACACACACACACACACACACACACACACACAGACATCTACGGTTATTTCCCTCACCATCACAATCGCAAATTGTGTATTGATGCTCACATGATGTCATATACAGTTATGTAAATTTTTCAAACATTCACATCACCTGTGTATAATCGGACAATGCAACAGTGCGAGTAGGTGCATGGTTCACATATAAATGCATGGTGGTAATTTGAGATCTCTTGTGTTGTGTAGGTTTACATGTTGTATGACCTTTTCTTACAGTACTATAGACCCAGCAGGGAGGGAAAGACATGGAAGGCTGATGACTCAATGCTACACTAAAGCTTTTACTGTGTGTGTCAGAGAATATTAAATATGTGTTGACTTGCAAGGTTGAACTTTTGCTGTGTGTGTATCACCAGCTTCGGAGAGGTATTTGCACATGTTAACATAAAGCTAGGAGGTGTTTGTGTGTGTTTTCATGTTACCTAACAATACGAGTCCGGAATAGTTTCAGAGCAGCTCGAGTGTTTGCAAATGTGGAAGAGAAAACAAAACACAGACTGATGTGTGTTTTCACTGAAGCAGGACTGTGTGTTTGTCCTCCCAGCCAAGGTCACTCCATACAAACACACACAAACACACACACATACACACACTGGACACACTTCAGTAGTTGCTTATTTGTATTTGGACACATGTGTTTCATCTATGCATGTTACCTCTCTCACACACACACACACACTGACACACACACGCACACACACATTGACTTACCCTCGAGTGTATGAATCAAGGATACGCAGCAGGTGTGGGTCAAACCAACAGAGCCACATCACACCTCTCAGTGTGGCATACTCCTCCGCCGCTGACCTCAGCTGAAAATAGAACCAGGAAGTAGTTATTTCAGGATCTCATTTCCACCCACACCAGGAGTAGACCACAATTAGCACAACATCTCTGTCTGAATGCCTCCCACTGATGCTTCACTTCTCATTTTGTCCCTCTTCATGACTGTGGGCCCAGTAAATTATGCTTTTTATGCACTGAAATCTGCTTTATTTTGATACTGAAGTGGGATCATTAACACTACTACTGAAATTCTTCTTAAGATTTGCTTCATCCAACTTCACCTCTAAATATGTTATAGTTTTTTTTGTTTTGGAGGAAATTTAAGTCTCTGGATTATGTTTGCTGCGGTGTTTTAACCCATTTATAAAAAGGATGAGTGCAAGGACATTCAGAGAAATCATCTGTGACTCGGGTTTATGAGCTCAGATCTGTGTTTTGGTTAAGTCAGTGCAACAGGGTATTGCTGTAAACTATAAGACTGCAATCATTTACTTAAACTAGAGTACTCAGCAAAACAAAACCATAAGAAGCAAAAATGGCTGGAGAAACATGGATTATATTGACAGTGAACACATTTTCTTGTCATAAAAGACCACTTCATGGCTTAAGCCTTTATCGGGCAAGTGACTATTTTTGGTAATTTCCTCACACATTACAAGACAGTGACAGCAGCAGTTACAGTGAGGACAGTGAGTCAACAATCTCAGGTTCAATGTGGTCTACAGGGTCTGTAAGGTCCACCTCTGTATGAACAGTGAGTGTATCTGCTTTGTTAGGTACCATGAAGTAATGGTACTAATGTAAGTAATGATGTTCAAAGGGATAATGTCTATGTTGACAGGTGTGTGTACCAACACTTATGTTGGAATGTTCTAAAAGTGATGTTCTAATGTTCTAAAATACATATTCCTCCCACCTTACATGTGTTTTTTTTGTATTTTTTTTTATAAATACTTCTTGGATTTATTTATTTATTTATTTGCCACATAAGGGCAAGGAACCAAATACGGTAACTTCATTAATCTTGATTTTCTACATGACAATAAAAAAAATGTGAAAAATTTCCCAAAAGTAACAAAATCCTGTTATGTCCTCCAATAACACACTAAGGTTGACATTTTTAATTGTAGAGTATTTCTATGAGTGTCCTGTAAAGGGTCAATCAAAATCATAGTGTGCTATTGTTGCACCTATAAACACAGTGGCCAGTGCGGCTTAGTAGTAGGTAATGTTACATTTTTAGGAGACAGAGTTGTATCACTGTCTCCGTTTCAGTCTTACCTTCAAACTTCAGTCCAAACACAAGTAGATCTATGTGACTGCTGAGTGGCCTTGAATAATACTTCTACGAGCCTAACACCACTGCATGTATGTACTATGATGCTATAGATATCCATCTTTGTTATTTTAGCTCTGTCCCATTTTATCTTTTTTGTGCCTTTTGGGGGTTTTATTTTCTAGTTGCTCTGTATTCTGTCCTCTCTGTCTTTTTCATCCCTCCTCTCTTTTCTCCACATCTCAGCCTCTTTATACTGCTGTTGTGGATTTACCTCCCTGTCTTTGTCTCTGTTTTCTACCTCTTGCTTTTGCTTTTTCCAGCATTTTTGTTTGCCTTATTCAGTCTTTACTTTTCTCCGCTTTCTTGTTTTTTTTCGGTGCTTGGCAGGGGTTTTCTCTCTTCTGCAGTCAGGGTTTGTAAGTCTGTGAGTATAGACTTATCTGTACACTTCAGTTTGCGTGCATTCATGCACATATCAATGTATTAAACCCGTGGTTAAAGAAGCAGTTACACAACATCCTAAACTTTGCAGATTTGTTCCGGAAAGGGAAACATATGACTCACATTTTATTCATTTCTGGATTTTTTTTAATACTGTAGCATTGCTTAGATTATAAAAGGTGTTGAGCGAAAAGCTGAAAATTCAGTATTGTGCACAAAGTGGTTAAGTGCATCCATGCCTGTACATGTTTCCTCAATCAACAGAACTGCATTGTGGAGATTTGTATGATCATCCACATCATCACCGGAGTCTGTCATATCCTCCGGTGACTATCTTTTGGATCTTTCCTTGTCTTCGGGCGTCAATTGAGATCTTTGCCTGTTCACAACATCAACTGTGCACATAATGGATTACTGTTTCGGGAATACATTTGGCAGTCAGTATGATGGCGCCATTGAAAGTCTCAACAGCCACTGATTGAAAAATTGGATCACAAATATAGAGAGTGTTCTGCTAATCGGTCTGTGTGAATGTGTGTTTAGAAATGCACGATTGTTATAAAGCTGGCATGCAGCGTTACAAGATATGATCAAAAAGTAGGAATCTGCCCGATAATCTGGGCTTTAGCTGCTTCAGTCAGTCTCATCCTCTCACCGTCTCTACGGTAACCACATCCAGGATAATGTTCACAATCTCACAAACATGCAAAAAGGGATGCAGATACCAACATGTTCTGTTGTTACACACACAAACATAAACAGTGTTTTCTATTCTACCTTCATCCTTACTGGCAATCTCTCGCCTACAGAGTCATCCAGAGTTTCTCTATTGAACAACGTCCAGTATGCAGTGTAAACTAATGCATCACCATCTTGGAGACAGTGGCATCACTGGAGATATGCCTAATTGTTTTTTTTTTGTTTGTTTGTTTTTGTGCTAATCGTACAACAATTAAAATCCATTTCTCATTTCCTTCCTGATGGAAAGCTGAAGAAAAAATAGAAAGCGTAAATTCTGTTTTTGTTATTGGATTGAGTCACTTGCCAAACTGATTATTTCCCTGAGTGCGTTGTACAGAGCTCCTAAAAACGCTGACGAGCTGTGACGAATGTTTTCATTTTTCTTCACGTTATGCTGACACACTGATTTCCCTGTAATGTATAATGCATCTATTGGTTATCACAAAGTATGGTAATGTACAGGTATACAGCAATAAAAATGCAATTGCATTGGAACTGTCAGTCTGTTTCCATCTGCCTATTTCTTTCTCTGTGTCTTTCACTGCAGGACAACACTTTGCTCTAACAACAGATACGAGCCTTGCTTTGGTCCCCGGCCATCATAAGAGTAAAGGCTTTATGAAAGCCATCAGTCCCAAATCCATCACTGAGCTATAATCTCTAGTCCTGTGTAATGTGTTTTGAAGGTTAGTCCCCACCACAAATAGAGGAGCTGAGACTGAATTACTTCCCAACAGACATGTTTCAGTCACATCTTAGTCATATTTTTAAAACTCCACTGCGTACAATCTCAAGTTAATACCTATACACATGCTGCCATCCTTACTTTGATTTAATAAATATAAACCATCTTTTTAACACTGCAAAGTGTGACCCCCAGGAAAAATGTGTAGTTTTGTCACTCAGGTCAACTGGACTCAGCATGGTTTTATGACATTTCTGCCGTGAGAGGGAGCAGATGGGGGGGGGGTTGAGTGCCTTGCTCAAGGAGACATCAGCCAACAGGTTTTCTTCTAGGCCACGGTTATTCAACAGGCGGTCCGAGGGCCAGAACTTGACCATCAATCAAATTGGGCCAGCCCCTCAACCCACAAATAGTAAATAAATAGTTTCCCAGTTCCACATCACTCAGCCCTCGACTTGTGTGAAGGATCGTCTCTGACATTTAAGACACTGAAGTTAAGCATGAGTCCTCGAATAATGAAGCCATGAGCTGTGATGTTGCTGCCTCTAGAAAATAGGAAAATACTAGAAAAAAAACCATTAAACCTATAATTATCCAATTTTTATTATATATCCATGATTCTCAGGGATGATTTTAAGCTATATATTGATTTACTTCCACTGGCCATCGTTATTGGAACCTAAAATTCTGATCGCCTCAAAAAATTGGCCTGAAGACAACACATGCCAACACACCTAGGTACTAAAAGCAGCCCTATAGCCTCCAGCCTTCCTGCTCTGGTTGTCACTGTTTGTTTGTTATTTATATGGATATTTAGAGATGCAGTCTTCAAACGAGTAGCAGAAATACAACTTCAGCTCTGGTGTACATCTTACCGTCAGTCTATCTGTGTCTATTTGTCTGTTTGTCTGTCTACCACCCACTGGATACATGTCTTTTTTCCGCTTCCTTCTCATCTCCCCATCATTTGCATTTATCTCATTTCTGAATCTCTACCTACAGACGTGTGGAGATCTCTGTTTCTCTTCCACCTTTCTGTCTCTGCCTGTGTCTGCGCTTTAGGACAGAGATAATTAATCTCAGATAGAACTCCAAGCCCTCCTCCGTGTTTACATCTTTTATTTGTGTGTCTGTGTGCTTATGTGTGTGTGTGTGTCTGCTTGTGTCTTTCCTGAGTGTTTCACTGTATGTTTGTATGCATACTTGTGTGTGTGCATTTGTGTGTGTGTGTGTGTGTGTGTGTGTGTGTGTGCGCGCCTTGCTAATTTGATTAACGGGTGTAAACGGTTAAGCTAACAGTAATGACTACCAAGCAGTCTGCTGCTGTAGCCAGTGGGCTTCATACTGATTACTATCATCATGAAGATAAACCCATGGAGCATGTTGTGTGTGCATGTGTGTGTGAGCCAACAACAGGCAGTGTGTGTTTGTGTGCTGTCTGAATGTGATGCATGAGTATCTGTACGTTTTCTTGTTTGGATGTTTGTGTGTGTGTCAGACCAGTGCTTAGGGCATGATTTCTGTTTGTCCAAGTCAGTCTTTAATCTATTATAAGTCAGAAGGAACCACAGTCAGCTCAGATAACCGACCAAATTCCCACTACATATGTACAATGAAGTATCCATTTCAGAGTGAAAAATGAGAGGAATTTCACATGTGCAAAAACACATTTTTTGCACATGGGGAATATGTAGTTTTGGAAAGGTGTCCCCTGTGAAAGACATGAGATTACATGTGGAACTATCGGTACAACATGTGGTGGCATGTCCATGACTTCAATCAACATAGGAATGAAAACCACATGATTTTCACATGCAAAATCACATGTGGTCACACAGGAAAACATGGGAAATTCTTTCTTTCTTTTTTTCTAAGTGGATAACCAATACTTTTTCACCACGCTGTTCACTGCTAATTACACAAACTCCCTCTGGACCCAGTATCCCACAACACAAAGGTGGGATGCATCTTTGACCCACATCTGGGTTAAATCAGCCGTATTATGTGCAGTGCATGGATAAACACAATAATCGTTTGCTTTTTTTTTTTATATACCACTAAAACATCCACTGGTCTACTGATCTGTGTATTTGCACCATATCAGTTTGTTCTGTTTTACTGTGTTCAGTTCTATGGTGCAACAAGTCCTCTATGAAAATAAGTAAATAAATAAAATAAGCTGTCAAGGCCTGCAAAAAGACAAATATCAGCGTTTTAAAAATTTGTGTTCTTCTGCAGGACATTGTTTCATATTTGACTTTTTTTTTGTCTATGTTGAATTGATTGTTACTGGTATTGTGTAATGGATTAACTAAAACTTCTTGGTTAAAGGGCAGTGGTGCTGTGGGTGGTTATAGATCCTGGGTGACCTGTCAAAGGGTTCAGTCTGGCCAGTGGAATTAATTTATGAAAAGCAAAATTACACTGAGATGAGATATTAACAGTCAAGTCGAGACATAATATTGTTGAAATTGCACTTTTTTCATGCTAAAACCCAGAGAAAAGTTTGGAGTTGACATTATTTATAGAGTATTAGGTTATTATTATACCGGTATGACCCACTTAGATCATATTGGGTTGTATGTGGCCCCTGCACTAAAGTGATGTTGACACCCCTGGGTTAAATGGTCAATCTAAATTGCCCATAGGTGTAAATGTGAAAGTGAATGGTTCTTTATCTGTATATGTGAGCCCTGTGGTGAACTGGCAACATGTCTGAGGTGTACCCTGCTTCACACATTGATAACTGGGATAGACTCCAGCATCCCCACAACCCTACAGAGGATTAAACACTTTGGAAAAAGAATAAATGAATGAACAACTTGGTTAACGTTAGATAACAATCATCAGGCTGATCCTAACCCAGCCGGACCATTTTTAAAGACCATTTCTCTATGTTAAAAACGTCAGATTTCATCTGCTTTCACATCTAGAGGACGGAAATTATTATTCAGAAAGCCACAAGTGTTTGCATATCAGCAAAATAGAGACGTGGTGTGGTCTCTAAGGTGGGACAGGGTTAGTATTAGTTAAAGTATGTGTACCATGTAATCAAATGACTAAAGTCAACTTTAATTCTTTCTGTAGCCTTTGAGCTGCATCATCTTAGGAAAGAGAGAGAAACAGTGTGATTAAAATATCCGTCCCTTTTCATTCGTCATCTCACTGCTGCAGTTAGTACATACACAGTATACTGTATGTTCACATGGAAGGGGCTGCTGCAGGTGGAGTTCTTTGTTACATACTACTACTCCTACTATCACCACTGGCAAAATCCGTCAAATTGAAGTGTTTAAACAAATAAGCAGCGCTGTCATTTGAAGCGACGCACCTGTAGTCTTCAGAACTGAATGTATAAAGACAGGGATGTGCTACATTTTTGTGATGCAGCAACAGGGGGTTGTTTTAAGGAGAATGGAAGGGTGGATAAGGGTGGAGGTATTGAAGGGTCACCTAATACTGTCATCGTATCGAGATATTTAGGTTCTGGTGAAAGAGAGGATAGGCCATTTATTCCTCCCTTAAGATTCAATTCAATTCAATTGAACTCTAAACTGTTGCAGAACGCTTTGCATCAATAACCTACTTATACAGTCTAATCTGCACTGGAGTCGTATTCTGATATGTTCCACAATTTGCTCCTCTGTTCCCCCTCACAGCGTTTTGGTTCACACACACAAAGACACACATACACACAGACTTGTACATGCTACATGCACAAACTCACGCATGAAAGCTCACAAGCAGAGACGCTAGTAAACAGAGAAAACACACAAATACACTAGCACTCACACAGTGGCAAAATGCAACTGGGAGGCAGCTCCCTTGCTTTGCCTGGAGAGGGAGAAGCTTATTATGGAGCCTTATTGAAGGCTTCAAAGAGTTTAAATTAGGGTGGAGAGGAGGGATTAGGAGACGAGTGAGAGAAAAAGGAGGGGAGAGGCAGAGGAAGAGCGGGTAAGTGAGAA
This sequence comes from Apogon talboti, assembly GCA_037367365.1. Taxonomy (NCBI): domain Eukaryota; kingdom Metazoa; phylum Chordata; class Actinopteri; order Kurtiformes; family Apogonidae; genus Apogon; species Apogon talboti. Next base: position 12,004,049 of record JAPQRQ010000009.1, on the reverse strand, counting down.
GAAAAGAAGTAGATAGAGGAAAGGAAAGAGGTACAAATAGAAAGGCGAGGATAAGATGAGGGAGAAAGCATGTGGGGTTGAAGGGAGAGGCGTGGGGAAGGCATGGGGGAGGAGAGAGACAAATGGGAGGAGGTGAGTCAAAGAGTTTGCTGGCTCATGCTGATCTTAGACTAGACGATGTTTGAAGAGATTTTAGAGTTTATTTCCAAGTGGGAGTCACCACACTGGTTCGAATTAAGACTCAGTAATAGCAGCGTGAATACAGTCTTTTTCTCATCTCGGCTGTACTCACAAAATAAAACACATTACACGGTGGGAAGTGTGTACACTGCAGGTGCAAAGGCGAAAAGAGCCTGTGTTGAGCTCTAGACAAAAACATGTGTAACCTTGACAGAACAAAGATGCTCACTGCAGTAGCCACAGAGAAAACCAAAGAAATCCACTGTCTGTCGTCATGTGATCAAATATCACCGACTGTGTCTATTGATGTCTCTCTGCAATGGGATGTTGAGTTTTTTGGTCTTTATAAAAAAAACAAAAAAAGGAAAAGCCAAAGCCAACTAAACCAAAGAAAAAATAGCATAATATGAGATGACAGATTGTAGATTAATATATAAAGCATTCATCTGCAACATCAACCTGCAGGGTGAAGATATAAACTACAGGAACATTTACTCAATAACAACAAAATCCAATGGTTGCAGTATTGAGTTTATATCTGTTTCTGTAACAATATAACACAGAAGAAGGTAAAAAAACAACTGTAAGAATAACAAATGATGCAAAAGATGGCGAGAGATAGACAATGTGGATGGAGAGTAAGTATGGAGGATTTGACCTAGAGGGAAGGAAGAAGGCTGTCAAGGCTGCAGAGAGGAAAAGACCAGCACAAGAGCAAAAAACAGAGCAGAGAGGAGATCAGAGGGAGAAGGGAAGGGGAAAAGAGGGAAGAACAGAAAAAGGCATTAAAGAGGCGGGTGAGAAAGGAGGAGGGGGAGAGGAGGAACAGAGAGGGGGAATAGTGCGACTCAGAGGGACAGAGAAAGGCTGTCAAGGTCGCGAAACAAGCAGCAGAGATGAGGACCTAAAGGGATTGGCTTCAGCGCCAAACTGCAGTGACCTGTTAGTCATGGTCACATACACACACACACACGAACACAAACAATGAAGACAGGATACAAAATGAATTGACTGGCTAAACAGAGATGACAAATATATATCTATGAAGGATGGCCGGAGAGACAGAAGTAGAAAAAAAAAGGAGTAAAAGAAACAAAAACAACATTTTTACAGTAGATGCAGTTATGTCTCAATGCCATGAAATATTAAAACGGTAAAAGACGCCACATCCACGTGTCTTTCCTTGAAATCTAGCGCACATCAACACCAAATGACTAAAATTAAATTTAATGAGCTTATGTTTTTTTTTTTGGTTTTTTTTTTTTTCCCCCTCTCCTCTCCAAGCTAAACCAATTTGGGTCAATTCAGTATTTCGTTGTTTTTCTTAAATGTGTCGCCAAAATACAGAGCACCACTGGGATACTCTGATGACAAATGGATGGGCAGATAATAGACTGTCAGTGTGATAACCTGTCTGTCTGTCTGGGTTCAAACACTCACACAGAGAAACATGCAAAAAAAAAAGAAGAGATGGATGGTGTGTGCGTCGGTGTCCTGTGTGAGTGTTACTGCTCTGTGATCACCCGAGGGAGAGCAACACGGCATAAAGCAACAGTCAGCTGTGTGCATGTTTGTGTGTTTGTGTGATGCCGTAGGGCATACAAAGGTACCAGCACAGTAACGGTTTCAACCATGGAATTTGTTATAATTTGACAACTCAGATCTCAAAGAAACATACCTGCACCTGACAGCAGCTGGTGAAGACCTTTAATAATAAACATATTTTGCTGATGTACAATACGTATGCAGGATGTAAATACTCAAACTTCCTGTCACTTGTTAATCCTTGTGATTATGTTTCAGAATAAATCAAGCGAACAGGTGTTGGGCTTGACATAGTAAAACACAATGATGAGAAAGAAGAGTTGGTGCAAACTATGGATATGTACAATTTCAACACTTCATTGGTAAAAACATGCTTCTTATAAAGACTTTCAGACATGTGTACATGAGTGTTAAAGTGTTTTAACTTGAGCTGAGGCTATCGATTATTTTGTAATCAATTATGAATTGATTATTTTCTTTGATTGATAAATAACTTATCATTTATTCCAGAACTAGCTGAAAAAACATAAAAGTATGAGAATATATAAAAGGTATCTGTATAGAAACAACAATAACAACAGGATAAAATAATATAAAAATATCTACAGATATAAACAAAAACAAACCAGTCAAATGACATCTATAAACAGTATGTACACTGCAGTTTTCAACAAATTCGTATCCATCTTACAAAGAACTCAAGATGGAACTAACACACAGCTTACAACATGCTAAATATTTCTAATGTTTGTGTGAAAGCTTAGAACTTTAAAGGAGTAAGTGATGGTTCCAATGAAGAAAAGTGAGCATATACATTTTCTGCCTTTTTGTCCTCGTCTCCATGTAGCTTGTGTTGATCCTGGCGTCATGTGCATCACAATAAGCGTCCGTGTGAAACACAACAGAGGAACCAATGTTTAGCAGCAGCGAAATGCAGGTAACAAAGCTTCGATTCAGGAAAATCGAATCAAATAATCTTTTTCAATTGTTTTGAGTCAATTCATCGAGCTGCAGGTTCACCTGCTCATGTCTGTTTGAACATGTGTCTCACTCATTGGTTTCCAGCCTGTTTCTGATCTTTCCAAAATCATACTGTTGATGGAGTTGGGCTCCAAACGGGGGGCAAAGTATAGACTGTATAAAAGAAGTGGACAGAGGATGTCATCATTAGGTGTCTGGACTGCATTTTGGCTGTTGACATATTGCTGTTTTAGAGAAGTGATAATATATCGGTGTGAGGTCTCCTCCCTTCTGGCTGTGCCCCTTGGGTTCTTTCTTAAGTGACAAAAAATGTATTACAATCAGTGACAAGAAATTAGTTAAAAAAAAGTCAGAGCCTTCAACTAAACCAGTGGTTCTCAATCTTTTTCTCTCAGGGCCCCCTTTGGAGGATGAAAAATCTCCAGGCCCCCCTCAACCCCAACGACATTGTAACATTAGTGCAATTCTAACTTTTATTGAAAGAAACATCAATATTGTAACAATATGTTTTGCTTTTCCTTGAATAATTTTTTGTGCAAATTAAAAATAAGTTAATAAAAAATAAACTCAAGCAGACTGCTCCCTCAGACAATATTTTTCCAAATAAAAATAGGAAATGTGCAATTATCTTACAACTATGACAGTAAAGTTACTTTTTTTACAACAACAAACAAATTTTGGTAACAAAGATGAACATTTTAACAATATCATCGGCTGTAATGAGCCCGTTTACATTGCACATCTCACAACATTAAAGTGGAAACTGTACCATCTGTGCAAAAACAGAAACATTGCACACTTTTCTTTTCCAGTAAAATACTTGTCCTTTCTCCAAACCTAAACTCTTTGTCTAGTGACAGATCACCGTGGCAGTAGACTTGTTTGTTGTACGTCCCTAAAATGAGTCCAGGGTGCTCCAATGCTAAAACATTAGTTCCACCTGCTACATGTTCTAACCTGAAGAAAAAAAATAACACCCAGGAGTGATCCCATGCCGTCTCCTGGCAAGCCTTCGCACCCCCTCTACGGGGCGTGCCCCACAATTTGCCAATCCGACTCCAAAAGCACCACTGAAAAATGGCCAAATATGAGACAGAAAACCAATGAATATAAAAACATTCATCTGCAACATTAACCTGCAGGGTGTAGATACAAGCTACTGAAACATTTACTCAATAATGACAAAATCCAATGGCTGTAGTATTGACTTTTCTGGTTCTATAACAAAATATCAGTCAAACTTTTTGAAATATAAGTGTCAAAATCTACAAACTAAAAGACCTAAAAATCCCAAGTGACATCACCGTAATTGTCCCACAGTCCATTCAGAGTCACTATGGATGTCTCTGCAGCTTCAGCATGACTGGAGTGGTGGTGATTTTTATCTCTTTTAATACTTTTTCAGCACGTTCTCTGAGAGTGAGGTGAAATAAGCTGAGGTTACAGATGTTTTATTGTTGGCAGCAGCTGGTGATGTGTATTGCATGCAACAATATCTACCATAATTTGTGACTTCTGATCAGTAAAATTATACTATACCTTATCAATTATTATTTATTTGTCTTTCACCATTGACCACAGTTCATATTTTTTCTGTAGTTATGTCACATGGGGTGGAATTTCACCTCTTTATTTGGAAAAAAAAAATGGGTGTGAAGAAGAAAGCCATCAGCAAAGGACATGGTAAAATGGTACACTCCACCAAGCATTTGCAGAACAATTTTACTTTTAGTAATTTTACTTTCTTGTTAATGTACTTTATTAACCAAAACTACAGTGGAGCTATCTGTCAGGAAAAAAATTGTTTTTCAATAAACAGAAGTTGCAAAAGTCTGACTCTAAGGAGAGGGATCTGTCAATCAAAACCTTTGATTTGCTCTGAAATCTTATTAATGGAACAATAATTTACAGATGCACCACCTGGTGACTGAGTGGGTCCAGATAATTCAACAGAGACCAGAATGATTCCTGGAAAAAGAAAAAAAAATCATTGCTTTTGTATTTTTAAGTTAAATGTAGTTAATGTAAGTCTATGCATCTCTGTCAGTGGTATTAAAACTTTAGGAAACTTTCACATTGGCTTCATTTTGGAGTAAAGTCTTTGTCCCTGAGCCTTTGGACTGTGAGTAATTAGAAACATTTACACCAAATCACAGTCATTCTCAAAGCGTAATGAAGAGACTTTATTGACTAAATCTAAAAACATCCACAAGTCAAGATGCAAACCTGGCTGGTGTATATCTACCATCCTCGCCAAACGCCTGCCTACTGACTGAGGAAGGCAAAAAATAGCAGATCCGTCAAATTCCATTGAGATTATACATATCTGTGGGTCGCATAAACATAAAGTTTAACATTTTTTTCTGGGACTGTGTTGAAAAGTATGTTGTCTAATAGTTGCATAAGTGCAAGAAAGTCATTGAGTAAAAGTTTTAAAGTGTGTCATCCATATGTGTAATAAAAACACTTCAGAAACATAACTTTTTAAACAACTTTTGAGGTAAGAGTAACAAAACACACATGACATAATAACCCATAAACCATGAATTAAGTACAGGAGATAAACCATCAACAGGTCACATGGTAACATCTAAGCTTTAAACATATAACACATCAACGGCCATCAACAACACAAAGGAGCTGCATGAATCTACTGGAGTTTTCACAGTCAAATCAAACACATTGTCTTTTACTTTATTAAAACTCTGGTGATTATCATTCTTCCTGCTTTTGGAGTTTACATTTATAGTGTCCTTGTTCGGTTTTTACACCCAAATGAGCTCCATTTCGTCACTGCACCAGCAGCGATCTGAACCAGAAAATGGGCCCATAGCCTTGGAAAATGTGTTTTATTCCAGGCACTGTATATCTAATTGATTTATTTACACTGAAAGAAGCAGTTGCCAATTTCTGCTGAATGTTTCATGTTGTGTCTTCAGTAGTCTACTCTTTGAGGACTTGGCGGTGCTATCAGTTTTCTTATCACTGTCCCTGTTGGCAGAATAAATCAAATTGTTATGAAACAGGATTGGAGCACAGCTCAGGGATGACCAGAAATAACAGTCTGACTCCGAGGATGTTTGTAGAAGTAAAAAATTATTAATGGAAATTGAGTTACAGGCATATATTTTAATGCCTTTATGACAAACAATGATGGTTTCTACCTACCCATCCTTTCCTCCGCTGTCTCTGTTTGTCACAAAAACATGCAAAAACACATACATACAAACAGACACACAGACAGAGATTTCTGTGTGACTATCAGAAGCGTTATCTCTGCATTGCAGACTATTAAACATTGATGTGTTGTTATTGTAACAGCAGCAATCTGGATCATCCAGGCTGAATGACCCAAAATAAAAACACTTTGGCTTGCGACAGCCAACACGGATTCTCTGATAAACAACTGTTTTGTCTGCAGTCAACAATTAGAGGAAGCTTTGTGGGGACCAATTTTTGGTACAAGATAATCTTTTTCTGGGAAGTTAATGTTTTTTATAAATGTGTTTGGAAATTGGTTGCCATTATCAGTACTAAGATGCCTGAAAAAGCTTGAAAAAGTTGCAATAAGACGAAAAAAATTACCTGACTTCTCTTACCATACCTGTTTCTGGACCTGAGAGGGTCTGTCTCTGTCACAGACTAGAGCTGCATAATAGGAAAAAAAAACTGACATTGCAATTTTCCTTTGCAATATTAGACATACAATAATTTTCACCAGAGGACTTGAATAGCTCTATTTGGAAGGGAATAATCATTTCAGAATGACTGGAGTGATTTTACTGTGAACGGCATCTGCATAGAAAATAATATAGTAAAGCAGAAAAAGGAAATTTTACTTCTTACATTTCTTTTTTTTACTCTGAACCTTGCTGTTTTGAAATTTACAACTACTATCAGTCCTCGAACAACAAAACAGGTGAGTAACATGATGACTCTTCTTAAGTGAAATCAGGTTGTTTAACCCATAAAGACCCAAACACTGGCGACCAAAACCAATTACTGATGGAAAATGTTTAATACCTGTTGATCCACTAATCCTATCAATACATGTAAATAATTGGTGTAAAATACAGTTTGTCATCT
>JAPQRQ010000009.1:11969108-11979515 GCA_037367365.1 Apogon talboti | reverse complement strand
ATCGATTTCCGCTATTTATTCCATTATAAAAGAACACGCAGGAGAAAAGCAGACACATATCAAGAGTAAGAATAATAAGAAGTTAGAATCACTTTTCTCCTTTCATTGGTGATATTCTTGTTTTGTCTCAGACCGCTCACTGATGCAAAAAAAAACCCCCAAAAACTTATCAAGCACTGCAGGTTTAATGACTTAGGGTTGGAGTCTGTTAAAATTAAGCATGTTCTTTCAGACATGCAGCTAAAGCACACCATGATGACACAGTTTAAAGCGATATGAAACTCTGACTCTTCAGGTAAACTCGGGTCAACATCATACTTATCGCTATTGTGGAGTTAAACACTGATGATGAAACATATGTCATAACTCATCAATGGCCAGTCAGTACTGTCAGCACCGCTCAAGTGTGTTGACTTTGGCTGGAAATCAGCATTGTGAGTGACTGACATCTCCTGAGCGAGCTGAAAGCAGTCAATCAGCAGTGGGTACTGCAGTAATGACAGGGATGTGTGCACTCCCTCAGGAAGAGCTGTCAGGTCAATGGATCACTGCCACTCTGACACACTCACGCACACACACGCACACACACACACCCACACACAGAAACAATACATTTGCTGATAAAATATCCTGCCATTTTGAATGTGCACACAATAAAACTCTGCAATACAAACAATTCAGTGTTGACAGACTCTCGTGTCGCCTCTGTCCTGTTATTCATTATGGATTCTTCAAAGCGGAGTGACATGCACGCACAAGTACAAACACATTTCAAGCACTTTCTTTGCATCCACTGAATAGGATTATAGCTGACGCTGTATTAAAATAACAGCAGTTCAAAGTTTGGGTTGTCTGAGGAAACAAAAAAGTCTGCTCTGCAAGGCTACCCACAACTGCACAGAATGAACCACATTTTGCCCGTTGATGGATGCTGCTTAATCCTGTTTGTTCCTAGATATTTTATCTGGCCTGTGTCTGGAGCTGTGCAGCTACATTTTCTCAGTTTGGGTCCCCACACGACAAGAGCACTAATATGTTTTAAATTGGCCTGAGCCCTGGGGTAAGAAACTACATTCCCTCTGTTTGGGTTCCTGTGTGACAGAAGAGCTATTATATTATAATGGACCTGGATCACGGACTCATTTTCCCTTCAGCGTTGAGGATTGGACACGATTGGTTTTGACTGCAATTCTAATTCAGTGATTGAATCTGGACATTAAAACCCGATCTTTCTAAAATCCAGAAATAAAACTGTCTGACAGGTAGGTGCTGGGTGACTATTTTCTTCGCACCAGATAACTTACTTTTTGTGTTTTTTTAAAGATATTTCCTGAGCAGGGTTTGATAGTGAAATACTTTGCTGTCACCATTAAAGATTAGCCTTTCTCTACATTTATCACACATATACACATCTTTTGTGGACACACTACATTCCAAAATTGCCACTGTTTTAAATAGACAGTAACAATGTTTTCATAATATGTCCACTTTTTTTTGGTTAATTTGAAGTGGACTTTTGAAAAGTTGCAAAAATGTTAATTATGTGCATTCCATTAACTGGTTTGGAGTGAATAATCTAGGCTGCATTATGTAAATCACTATCAGCAGGTGGCGCTGTAGGCTACATTAGCTCTAATAAACAGAGAAGAAGTAGCAGAGGATTCTGTTGCTGTTTATCATTTAAGTGAATTAAATTTTCACTACCTCAGAAGTCATTTTAAAGAGGTGTTTCCATTTTCTCTATGCACATTTATTGTTTGCTAAAAAAAACAAAAAGTAAATTATTTTCAAATTCTGATGTGAAATATGCAGTAAATATGTGTATGGAAATGCACCTACTGATACTATCACTGTAATTTACTCAAACACAGTTAACTTATGAGCAAATGTCTCACACACACACACACACACATGCACCTCACTGTACTGATTTAAAGTGATTCATCATTCAACAACTACCGACGACCAAGAGCATCCACTGATTTTAATGTTTAATAACTCTTGGGCTACGAATCCTATCAATGTATGTAAATAATTCAGGTAAAATGCAGTTTCTCAGTTTTTCATGGTCACCAGATTTGGCTCATTTGGATGGTCAGAGGCTCTGTAGTAAACATGGAAACACCGTCATCCTCTGCAACACTGATTCACCAATAAAACCCATGTAGTTGGTTTTGACAGTACTTGTGGATGCTTACTTAATGTTCATTTAATGATATATTTTGCTGAAAATGTCAGTTTTTCTTCAGTTTTCTCTGTTTTGATATAGTAACCTTTGAATTTACTCTGAGTCTTTATGAGCGTAAGAAATAAGAAGACTAATGGTAGTGGAAATTACACTCACATATTATAGCTCTAGTAAAAACTTACAATTTGCAGTATTGCAGATATGTGGATAAGGTGTATGATGCAGTGTACATATGCACAACCAGTAATTTAAATACCTGATAATACCTGATTTTCACTGAAAAATGCAAAATGCAGAGGATAATATTATAATAAATCGTGATAATTCACTTAGAAAAGGTTAAATATAGGGAAAAAAAAATCATTGGGAAGTTGCCACAAAAACAGTTCTAGGTCTTTAAGGTTAAAAGCAACAAGTGAACAACTCTTGTAGGTGTTGAAATGCATTTTGATTCGGTATGACACAAAGTATTAAAAGAAAAAGTTTCCATAGACCATAACACATTGATATCAAACACTAAACCTTTTCTTTTGTATGCTAATGCTAATGTAGGCAGACAAACATGACTGAGTTTCTTACCATCGTACTGAAGACGCTTTGTTTGAGAATCACAGTCACACTCAGTGTTTCTTAAGTTTCTTGAGTATGTACGCCCAACATGTCAGCTGAACAGAGCAGCATGGCATAAATAACACACTTCTTTTAATTTAATTATAATAACAAGCTTTCATATCAAAACACAGTCATGTAGTTTATTCTGCAAGTGACTGCACAGTTAAAATATCTGCCCACACATTGATTTGGAGCTGAAATTTTACACTTACATGAGGTCAAATGACGGACTTTTGTTTCTATAATTTTGGTAATCTAAGAAAATATGTTTACCTCTTTGTAAATCAGGCTGGATAAGACCACCATCCACCAACCTACAATTTACATGTAAATGAAAGGCGTCCCTACAGCGCCGCGGAGCAACGCAGATAGTTCATGGGTACGAGGAGTGGTCGACAGGTTGTTTTAATGACCTTTCATATCACGCGGGGACATTTTGTTTACAAATAAACAGAAAGCGGTCAGACTTGTTTACCAGTTAAACAGTAGAGACAGATGTGTTTACACTCAAACAAACACTGCCAGCCTCTGATGATTTTAATATTCATACCTGGCCACTCCTGAAAACCTCAGAGTAGAATGCATTTGTAACACCTACAATGGGATGGGTATTTATTTATTTATTTATATATTTATTTAATTATTTTTTTCATTGCAGTCACTGTATGTGGTCGGACCAATTATCTCCTTCCTCGTGTTTCGCAAAGCCTTGCATATAAAATATTGTAAGTGAAGTGTTTCTTATTTTCCGCCAAGAAATAATAGCATTATCAGCCATTCTGGTTGGTAACATGAGACTGTTGAACCTATCAGGAAGCGTGAGGGATTAGGGTTATTTCAGCGGCACAGCTCTCTCTAGAGAGATGACTATGGAATAATTCTGCAGGACTATTGCCTATGACTTGTGGACTTGCCTTGATTTATTGCTTTTGTTTTCATCATTCTCTGCAGTAAAGTTCACTACAGATGTATCTGCCTATAGAAATGATACATAATTTATTTCATGTTGGTGGTGTTTCTCCTCGGCGGTGGACAGTTGGAGAGAGGGGAGTGAAGAAAAAGAGGGGAGAAGGGTCGAGAAAATAAGAAGAGAGACAGGCGAGAAGTCAGGAAGAGCTAAGAGGAGTGGAGAGAGAGAGAGAGAGAGAGAGAGAGGGGAAAAAAAGCAGAACATAGAAATTAGACTATGAAGATTAAGAGCTGGATTTAATATTTGTGCTCTCTGTACTAACCAGAATGTGTGCTCATAAAGCCAGCAAATTAAATAAATGTTTATAGGAAAAGGAAGAGAAGAGGTGAAGAATGCAGTTCTATATGAAACAAGTCAGTGGTTTGATTTCATTGAATTTATCGGGTTTTTAAAAGAACTGGGAGCAAATCACAACTTGAAGGTGAATTTAGATCTTTTAATCGCAAAATGGAGAACAATAAAATATGCAGTGGACAACTTCACATGCATAATAAACCTGTTCATTAGCCTTTTGATATTGCCTCCATGCACCCTCTTGGTGCTCTTGAAAATTTCCCACGCTGCTCCTAAAGAGCGATCCTCGTCACTGCAGGCTTCATTTTCTTTGATGTTGTTCTGGAAATTCATGGTAAAAACAGTGAACTTTGGCCTCAACATTATGCTTCATGTGTATGCTCTCTATTTAACTAAAGACCATCTACCGTCTGTTTCCATGAGATGCATTCATTTATAGAACATCCACATTCATTTTACTAGAATTTCAGTATTTAGTACAATGGATTTAGGCAGACGGATCTCAATAAACATCACGCCAGTTCTTATGGCATTCGGCGTGCTTTACCTACGCATTTGGCGTCCATTGGCTTACATTAACTAGCAGTCACATGTCAATTTACGCCAAGATCTCCCGTTCACATAACCCTCACCCTAACCCTCAGTGCGTGGTATTTGACGCATTGATTCAGGTTGGACATGGGACCAAGAACAGCGTGAACATACACACGGAAAGCTTATAATGCATACAGATAACACGCCAATTGAAGTGGCGTGTATATTTACGCAGAGTCATGGATTTAGGACTGACCTGCATTTTGTTAAATATCGACTATTTATAGGCATATAGTCAAATGAGTAAAAATATCAAACCAATTATTTATTGTGAAAATAAATTTATTAATTTCAAACCAGTTCATGGAAACACATGTAGTCTATCATTTTAAATGATCGTTTAAATACATTCGATCTTATGGAAACATGGCCAATGAGGACAATTCTTTGAAAAATTTTGTTATTCAGTCTTTTCTAATGCGATAAAAAATTTACATAACAAATGGCACTTACAAAAACTAACTCTGATGTTCTCTTTATGATGAGACATGACTGACAATAATGTACAATTCAGGAATAAAGTAATCAAAACCATAGCTAAAACCAATCATATCTACCTGTACTAAACTTGTTTAAAGTTAAAGGGAATTACCTTTTTAAAACGCAAACATCTTCAAACAAACATGTAAAAGTTTTCCATCCACCCACACTTAGGGTGAATCTAAAAATATGTATTTTTATGCAATAAAAGCTGAAACCAGACACATAATGACAGAATAATAAGAACAAGAGCAAAATCTTGTCTGCGTGGGTAAAATTTCCTTTTTCATATCAGATATCATTCTGTGAATAAATGAGCCAGATGCCCTGGTGGGGAAATAATTAAGCTTAGTGGTTTTTAACTGGTTTTAGAAAGTATAGCCTCTTGCTGAGAGAAAATGGATCATCAGAAGCTTTGCTCGTTTATTCATAGAAACTGCATTTACTGTATGTTAATGCTGTATGTGAAACAGACCGTGAAGGCAGAGAGGATACAAGTAGTTTGAAATGGAAGAAAGAAGTTGGTAAAGTATCCTACATGTGCACGGACACAGGCAAAAGCACAATGGACTTATAATGGATTATCTCAGGCATTAGTAGCTTTGGGGGCGAGCCCTTCTTGAGCTATAGATTTACTCGCAGACAGACAACACGTTGCGGTAGTGCGCGGCGTCGTGTCGTCTTAAATGCCCTGTTCGACATCCTCGTAGCAACGCGGTAAACAGACAGAAGGCCTGTATTTATGGGTACTAAACGCTGCCTTCTGGAGCTGAATGTGGTCCAGATTCATTCACACTGGTGCAACCCCCTTTACACCCCGGGGGGAGACGGCCTCAGATGCAACGCAGCATTAATCAATACTTTGAATTAGCGCTAAAACAAACAGAAGTGACAGTTTTACAAAGACGGTGTATACTAAGTATAAAAAGTAAACTATATCTTCAATTTAAATGCAAAACCTCGTCCCTCTGTCTCAGGGTGTGTGTTTGCTCGCTGACTAAAGTATGTTTGTCAGTTGGAGTTGTTATTTTTCTCTGCAGCATACGCCTCAATGGGCTGTCTGTCTTTTTGGATGGAGCTGGGCAAGACAAATTGACAGCTTCACACATACGCACACACAGGCACACACTCATATACAAATATATATACACAAGTCTTGCTATGCACACTGCCACAGCGCCCCAACTCCCATTCCTCCACCGTGACACACACACACACACACACACTGCATGCACACACAACAAGCAGTTACACATTGGCTGATGGACTGAGTGACAGTTTATTTTCAGGACTTAAATGAACACAAGGATAGACTTGATGCTCTGAGGCCAAGGAGAGAGAAAGCCGATGACTATGAGCTCGAGGCTGCATGGATTCTAAATTAGCAGCAGGCTTTGTCTCTGTCCTATTTGTCCACGTTGGATTCACTGACCGTTAATGCCAGACATGCTGAGAGAGCTGTACAACGTAAACGCAACACAATATTGATACGGATAGGGCCGATGACTCAAACCAGCCACTGGGAAACCCCGACAAGTTAAGCATTTGTGGGTTTTTTCTACAAAAGCCTACAAGAAGTTTGCAAAGAGCACCTGAACGCAGCACGAAACACTGTTATCCACAGCCCTGCCTGGCTCTCGGAACAGTTTACATGTCTACTACATCTCCACTGAGAGACAATAATATGGACCCCAGTGTGTGTAAAACACCAATATGTAACCATTATAAACCCTCTGACTCATTTCCTCAGACCACACAGGAATTATCAATAAGGGGAATCATAAATATATCAGAAAAAATCCATGTGACCATGTGACCAGGTGGTTAGAGAGAAGCTGAAACGTGAACAAATTACTTTTTAATTCATGTGGGTTAGAAAGGCCCAAGTGGGCTCTCACTTCTGGTGAGCGAAGAAAGGCCAGAAACCTCTGTGGAGCCGAACACCTCCAAGTCATAATTCTTTCTGGATGTAACAATACTGGAGCATTGCAATCTTAATTAAATTAACTCTCTTCTTTTATTGATTCTTAACATATCAAAATATATTAGAATGACTCTGGGGCATTTAATAAGAGTGAGACTGTCACTGTAAACTCATGCCAAATATAAAAATGGCAGCAGTGAACAGCTAAATCCTATAAACTGACTAAATTTTGAGCTGCAGCAGCCTAGATATGGATACAGTGGTCACCCACACACGCCTTTGACGAACGTCTTTTACTGGATTCGAGGATTCATCTTGAAAGCTACTGCAATATAGTACGTACAGTAATTGGACCTTTTGTAATAGAAAATTCCTTTCTCTGTGACAATTGGATGTCAGAGCCTTCCTGGATCAAAATGTGAAAAGAAAAAAATGTAAATGTTTCAGTAATCTCCACCCAGCGTGGATCAACAGCGCAGCAAAAAAAAAAAAAGAGAGAGTGACTTTGATCACGACTCCAGTTTTAAAGGAGATAGTTTCAACAGAATTGCCAGCTACTGAGGTAGAAATGTGTTTAATTAGGACGAATAAGGTCTGCAACATTTTCCATTTTGTGAGCATGAATAACATGACATAATGGGAAAAGAGGGAGAACAGCAAAAACCATAAGAAGAGCTGACTTTGGAGATTTTCCCTTCCACTAGTCTAACGTTACACAGCAAGAGGACAGGGGAGGAGAGGGAGGATGGGAGGGGGGGGAGGGATAGAGGAGAGGAAGTAGAGGGGAGGTTAGAGAAAGGAGGGGTCATCCTGTGCCCTTCACCTCCTGCCCATCACCTTGTGATAGTTTGTATATCTCCTCTTTATTTTGTCTATTTTATGTCCTTTCTCCGTTTTCTCTCTCCCCCCCCTTCTCTTTTCCTGAGGCTATGTATCACATACATTTCCCCTGTTTCTCCTCTACATCCTCTTCCTATTCCTTCCCTCATGACTTTGTCCCTGTCCTATCAGATGTCCTAAACTCCCCCGTCCTCCCCTCTCTATCCTCTCTCTCACCGTATCCCATCCTCCTCATCCTTCCCCTACTTTCTCCTCTTCCCATCCCTCCCCTCTTCCAGCTTCCCGTTCTTCCATCGTCCTCCCCCCCGACTGCTGTCCTGTACATTCTCCACATCCCTCTCTTTCTCCTCCCCCTGCTGCTTTTGTCCTCTACCCCGACTCCCCTCCTCCTCCTCCTCCTCCCCCTCTCTCTATTGTCCCCTCCCTCCTCTCTCTCTTTCCCAGTCCCAGGGCTCATTAAACAATGTCCACGCTCACCTGACATCATCTGCACAGAGACGCCTATAGAGGTGTCACTGTGAAAGATCTATGAACGTACGTACAACGTGATTTCACTTTCATTTAACGTTTGCATTCACGGCTTTGAGGAGAAATAACAAGAGTTTACAAAACAATAAGTATTCACAAAGAAAAGTATAATGATTCAAAGTGAAACTGGTGAAAGGGAGAAGGAACAAAAAGACACAGACAGTAGCAGAGATAAAGAGACAAAGTTTGTTTTGGGACTTAGTGGAGTTTCGCAGCAGACTTTTATCACCGCAGGACGATTTGTATTCATAAGACTTCAGCCCCACAAGCTGTTGGTCTAGAGACAAGCACCCAACACTCTGTCAGCCTCACCCGTTCACAACCCCCCGCCTCACCCAGTACCACACACAGATCCCTGATTCTCTTCTCTTAGTCTGGTCTATTTTGGGTGAAGTGAGCCCTGCTCTTTCACTAACGTCATCTTTCATCTTCTCTTTCTCCCTCTAATTCTTCTTCTTTTTTTTCCCTACAGTCTGCATTTCTCTGTTCTGTCTCTCTTTCGTTCCTACACTTACTCCCTCTAGACCCTTTGATGTTGGCTCATACCTGCTGTCACATACCACCTGTTCAGTCCTCGGCCGGACAGGACTGGATTAAACTAAAGTACGATATCCCGGACCGGACTAGACCGGTCCAGCCTCAGTGAGACTCCACAGTTCAAGAAGTAGAAGAATGAAACTAGGGCTGACAGGCAGATGTAACTTAAATGAACTCCTCCTTTCAAACAAATATGAAAATTATCTGCTACCATAAACACTTGTGCTGACCAATGTAATAAAACTGTCTAAGCTTCCTGATTGTAACCATGCCCAGAAAAAGAGTCAATTTCACACACACTGTAAAAATTAGTGTAGTTGTTGCCACCAGTATTAATTCCTCTAAAAACAGCTGTGTAATGTCTGCTCCTGCAAATAATCCTGATTTAAAACACTTGGGTTTTTACCATGTGCAAATTATCCAAACACATACAGCAGCAAATATCATATAATGACTTGAAAATTTAAGAAAGGACAATACAATATTGCAGTATCCCTCTTGTACCAAAACTGAACTATAATAATTCTATTAAACCTTAAATAATATATCTTAAATGTATCTTATTTATGGCTGCAAAATGTGATCTACATTTGTTTTGAATGTCTTCATTTATTTTTTCAATTAATTTTCCTTATTGAGTCTTACTGAATTTCCTGTTTGCTAATAAAAACAAGTCTGATTTAAGATGATCCTGTAACACCTGTACATATAAATAGAAAAATAAACACAACAGTCTCTACAGGAAAGTTAGTATAGTATTAAAAAATTACCTACAACTGTCATGAGATTACTTTGAATAAAGAGCTCTGAAGTTATGCAAGAGACACTGGTATATAGGATGTTAATATATTTGCTTCGATGGGCTGATAGATTTATATGACCACTAGAGGGAGTGGTGAGTAAAGGTTCTGAGGAAATCTGACACCACAGGGCCTTTGACCAAAGTCTCAGAAAGTGATCAGATGGGATGAGAACCAACAAGGGACAATTTCTCGAGTCAAAGCAAGTGACAAAGTGATAAAAGCTAGAAGCACTGTAGTTGTTTTCACCACTGGGCACATCTTTAAATGAAGAGAATGGAGTTTGATGCTGAAATCACAGTATTTCTTCTACAGGGATGAGTTTGATTATGTGGCTTATGAAGGTATAAAGTTATTATGTGTGTGTTTGCTAAGTTAGCTGTTTGTTGATCCACATTTCAGGCCAAATTATGACAGTTCGGATCGGGTTTGGACACTTGAAAATAGATCTTTAGTGCAGGTACTGACAACGCAAAAAGTACAGAAAACAGAGCAAAGCTAACAGAGCTATAATGTAAACTATCAGCTGATGCATCACGTGAAGATTGTAAGACACAGTGTTACTTTGAGGGGTTTTTTGTTGGTTTGTTTTTTAAATGAGATTTTGTTTGATGGAGAAAACCTGACAATGACATAATAC
>JAPQRQ010000009.1:11949877-11961338 GCA_037367365.1 Apogon talboti | reverse complement strand
TTGGTAATAGTAGTTAATATTTTCATATCTTATTTTCTTTTGCATGCCATTCTTAAATGGCACTTTGTTTTGTTTGTTTTTAATTTCCTTGTTAAATTGTTCTATTTCAATATTTATACATCTTAAATTCTCTTGGCATTCAGTGTGGATGGCAAAGTAAGGGAATCCTGTTAATAAAACACTTTGAATCCCTCTTTGAATCTTGCATTTTAAAGGATGTTTACCCAGAAGCAGAAGAATACTAAATGTACTAAATGTATTGATGGATGACATATTGCTGTCTTTACTGGTGTGACGGTTCAGTGTTAAACATGTTTTATGTACTGGGTTTGGTAAAGCTGCTTTTCAGATGGATGTATGCTTGTAGCAATGATTATGCAGTGTAGTTTTCCTTCCCTCTTTCGTTGAACTAGACAGTGTTGAATCTAAGCTGGTAGCCTTTCTCTCTCCCTTTCTCTCTCCCTCTGTCTCTCTGTCAGACAAGAGCAGTAGAGAGTGCTGAATATGAGCTGGTAGCATGGTGAGTCAGCCAGCAGCTTTACATTTAACACATGCCAACGCTAGCAGGACTGAAAAGGAACGCAGTGGGGGCGCTTTCTCTCCCTCTGTTTCAGTCTCAGACTGTGGCTCTTTTCCTATTCCTCTCTTCTTTTGGGCTAATTCCCTCTCCTCCTTTTTCCAATTGAATCTCCCTTTCCATCCTCCTCTCCCTCTCACCACCCATTACCCATAGTCTCTCACTCTTCTCCTCTATTTTTGCCCTCTCTCTCTCCCTCCCTCTCACCCCCTTCCCTCTCTCTCGCTCGCCCTCCCTCTTTCTCTCTCTCTGTAGTCTCCCAGTGGTCTTGCTGAGGGGCATATGCTGTTGCAGGGAGAAGGGGATGTCAGCTTGGATTTCAACACTGTCACAACAGGGAACCACACACATACACTCCCATGCACACACACACACACACACACACACACACACACACACAGGTTTACAGGCACAGGAAGCAAATGGCCACTTATAAAATATGCTGCGTTTCTGACTCACACACACACAGACACGCACTGTAATAGACACGAATGTAAACATGAATCAAATGGCCACTTGTACAATAAGTGTGCACGGACATATACACAGTGAAAAGAGTCTCAACAGGGTAGAAAACAGTGCTTGTCTGCAAACTGGCTGACAGGCAGAAAATAGCCCTGTCTAAGGAGGTGAGAGGAGAGGAGAGGAGAGGAGAGGAGAGGAGAGGAGAGGAGAGGAGAGGAGAGGAGAGGAGAGGAGAGGAGAGGAGAGAGGAGAGGAGGCATACTAGGAGTTGAAAAAATGAAAAAAAAGAGGACAAAGGAAAAGAAAGATAATCTGTGCAGTAGATGACACCCAGGGGACGCCGTCCTTTAGATCACATGAGAAAAACATCACCCCCAACAGCCAAATGATAATTCGTTAACAATCCATTCTTTCCTTTCTCCTCTCCACTTCTCCATCCCTGTTTTGTTTTTTTTTTGTTTTGTTTTTTTACTTTCCATCCTTTTCTACCAGTCTGGTCCTTTGTTTTCAGCCCATTGAGTTGTGCTCCCTCCTCCCCCAAAAACCTCCCTCTCCCCCTCTTTCTGTTTCAGATAGTGTATGATATCAGTGACCTTAGCTCAGTACGGCATGGTCACACTGGCCTGACCAGAATCCCATTACTGACACCCTTCATGTGTAACATTACTGCTCTGTGTGTGTGTGTGTGTGTGTGTCTGTCAGTCTGTCTGTGTGTGGGGGTGTGTAGGCCTGTATACATGCGTGACATTGCCCTTTCCATAGCAACAACAATAATACGTGTGAAGCATATTAGACGTACAAACTGACACACATTCGCGCACACACTAAAGCAAACTGATATATAAAAACCATGCTCTTAGTGACAAAATTGCAACAACACACACACACATGCGCACTCACACTTTCCAGAATTATCTCATACTTATTATTACAGCTTCCCTCTCCACAGCTATTAATCCCCTACATCAGGGGTTTTTGAAACATTTGCGTCTGGGAACCAAGCTCATTAAAACAGCACTCATGAGGGTATACAGACCAGAAAAAAGCTGATACAATCTGTGACTTGACACATAGTTTAAAGCGGCAGAAAAGTTTATGTGTATTTTTATCTCATATCACACATGGGCCTTTAAATCTCCACCATGCTTTAAATGTTTAAATAACATTGTTTGCGGTAGTTAAACACATTTGTTGTAGATGAGGAGCATCTGCTCAACTGCCTCTGAGGGTTTCCAGTGGGCGGGCTCTGCTCCGATTATGTAAATCAATAGTAAATTTGCCAATGTAAACCCTCATCTGGGGGCAGTTCAACTCAGCCATAAATCAGAGCAGGGAAAACTAGCCTTTATGATGACCTTAATGATTTAACTTTGATTCATGATATACAACGCTGTACTGTCACTATCTAACCACGACCTGCAGGACATTACCTTATTTCATTCTAAAGTTAAGACTGACAAACATGACTGAATAAACACTATGTTATGTTTTAATAGTGTCCACAAAGCTCAGACATATAGTGAAGTTCCCAAAAGTAGGGTTTTCTTGGGTCACTCCTTTTGTATTATTTTATTTTTTATTTTGTGCAGTTTTGCAATTTTTTCATATTTTGATCTTTTTTGTTCATTTTCCTTGCCTATTTTGTTTATTTTTGTTCATTTCCTTGCTATTTTGGTCATTTTTGTCCATTTTTTTCTTATTTTGATCTTTTTTGTTCATATTTGTTTTCATTTTGTTCATTTTCTTGCTTTTTTCCATTTTTGTTCTTATTTAGTTTTTTTGTTCATTTCTTTACCTAATTTGTTCATTTTGTCCATTTTTTTCTTATTCTAGTCTTTTTTGTTCATTTTCTTTCTCATTTTGTTGATTTTATTGCTTATTTTGGTCTTTTTTGCTAATTTTCTCTCTCATTGTGTTCCCTTTTGTTCATTTTCTTGCCATTTTGTTAATTTTTTTCTATGTTTCTCTTATTTTTATCTGTTTTGTTCATTTTTTGCCTCATTTTGTTAATTTTCTTGCTTATTTTGTTCATTTTCTTGATTACATTGATCAGTTTTGTTAATTTTCTTGATTTTTTTTATGAAGTTTTTTGCTCTTGTTAATTTCTTTGATCACCATTCCATTTTTGTTCATATTCATTTACCTTTTACATTTAATAGGGCAATATAAATATTTTTTGTATATACTCATTGTCAGAAAAAAGGCACTACTGGTACCACCACTATGGCTACCACTTAGTGACCTCTAAAAATCAACTAAAAGTCAAAGTCAGCTTTATAGTGAATTCATCACATGTACCAGACATACAGTTTCTCTCCAACCCATATTTTCAAATACTGTGTATCCCTGCTATTCATATAATGTAATGTATATTGTTTCTTCTATAAATTTTGTGGACACCTAAAGGCTCCCATGGTCAAAGACTGTATGAAGGCCAACTCTTACAGACTATGACAGGATTGATTAGAGTTGACTTTAACGGAAGAATGCTTTTGATGTTATAAGCTGCAGAGGAAATTGCTGCATCAGCACTATTGTGGCCATATGGTTTGCCTTATAAGGATGGGACAGGCAGCCGTAATGTCCTTAATCACAATATTCAACAAAAATGCACACGGAGTATGTAGAAGAACTAAAAACTTTCAGAATGTTATGCATATTTTTTTCCCCTCAGGCAAAGCCTTACTAGCAAAACGTTGAAAAGCCTCATCAAATGCAGAGGTTTGAGTGAAAATTCCACTATGTTTAGACAAAGGCTCATAGATGCACAGAATACTACAAAAACACCTTATGGGGTCACACTCAAAGCCTCTTATCTGACCATATATTTTGTTCCAGCATATAGATCCAATATGGTGGCTGTCAAATCCAACAAGGTTGGCTGATTTTTCTGCAAATTATTCCCAATGATTAATGGTCTTATTACTACAGCCAACCTTCCCTCCTACTCAAACACACACAAGAGAGATACAAGTATATGATTAGAGGGGTGGAAATACAAGGAAAGAGGAGTAGTGCAGAAAATAGAAGATGGAAATGCAGGAAGAGGAGATGGGGAGTGGCTGACAAAACTAACAATACAGAAATGTTCTTAGAATGGATGTGGAATCCTTTGTGTCTTTAGCTGACAAATCACTGTGCGGTAGGTCTTTTACTTTTTATTTCTCTTAAAGAAAAAGCTAAATGTCACTCACAGAATGTAAGAATAAACCGTTGAAGGGCTATTGTAATACAAATCTATGTGGTTCTAAAGAAATAATTGAAGAAACTAAGGACAAATCTGCATAATGTGTTTTATTGTAAAATTACCTGTCATAACAACCGATACACACTGCACTTCCTTTTGGCAGTTGGGAGTAAATAACTCAGAACACAACAACAGACATTGTAAGAAAAATACATTTCAAATACAATAACAAGCGCACACTGTGAGCGAAGCCTGGCATTTTGTTGCTCCACATATTACAGCGCATTCTATTAGATTATATACCTTGAACTTCAACCTGACATTTTGTGCAACACCTGTAACTTTTTGCAGAAAGGAGCTCAGTGGGCTTAAGAAAATGGTGCTTTTACATGCTGTGTGCTATAGTATATCGGTGTCATTAAGTTACACTCATTTGTGTTCTAAAAGAAGCAGTTCATTTGGAGTAAAAAAAAAAAAAACATCTGTTCCCTCTGTTTGCATGATGTGCTATGGCATTTTCATGGTGTGCTGAGCACAAACTTCCTTGTAATTGGTTTGGTTTCCTCCTAGCAGATGCAATGACCCCTGTTGTTGGTGACTGCCTACAAATACTGTAACTACGAGAGAAATGCTATTATTTGCCGAACTATTGATAAACAGTATATTTGTTTGGGTTCCACATTTACATAACTATTAACACATGTGAAAATAATGTAAAGCGCGAGTCATCTACATTACAATAAATAGTTCATTATATTCTGTAAACGCTCCCTCATTATTACTATGATTTTCGCCTCTGAGTGAACAGAGCTGTATGAGATTCATTTCACATTTCAGTCATGTACTCTTCCTGCTTTATGTTCACAACTTGTTTTTTATATCAAGATCTTGTTTAACACTGTGCTTCATTAAACTTCTCTGTGATAAAATCTGGCCCAACACTACAGCTGTAAATGATGAAAAACAAAGGGCTTATGTAGTGTCCCCGCTCATAGTCTTATTTTGTGGAGGCGAGTGCAGTGTGATGCAAGAAACAATATTCCTGCAGTACTGAACAGATGCTCAGAGGACAGGAATCAGCAGAGCAGAGAAGCAGACCCACCAGGACAAAAAAGTGGAGGACTGGCCTCACTAATGGTAGATTAGAGATCAAAATTGAAGTAACAACACAAAGTGCACAAACAAGCAACTCTCTTGTTCGGTGTATTACTGCAGCAGAGCACTGAGCAGGAAGCTGAAACTAACACTGGCCCTTTGTTGTCGGAGTTTAATGAAATAAACCAGTCAAGCTCCGGTTGAGTGTCACTTCTCCCTGATTATAGACAGGCCCTTATAAACAGCTTAATTATGTCAAAAAAACAACTCCAAAGAAACAAGTGCTGCAAATGAAACTGGATTGGATAATTGTAAATACTGCGCATATATATATATATATATATATATATATATATATAGCACTGGCTATTTGCGTATGTGTAATATTTCTTCTATGGATGAGTCACTCAGGGGGCAGGAAGAGAAAAGCTTATGAAGACCAAGGTCAGCAGCTTCAATAGGCCCAGTTTGCTTTTTCTCTCTAAGCTGATGAGCAAAGACTGTCTGCTCACATCAGTGAAGCTACTGCAGACACGCTCTTCAAAAATGGAAGTTGAAAATATTAAAATCGGAGAAGTTCAATATACTTGACAAAACTTCTCAACTCAGACTTGGGGTCTTCAGGGAATAAACATTTCTGCAAATAAGTTTTAAGATATTCTTGTCCCACAAGACACCGGTGGTGGAGCAGTTTACACAGAAAAATCCAACTTTCAAGACTTTTACTGCAGCAACAGAGCTTTTGTTCATTAAACGATGCATGAATTGCAAACTAACCATGGGCTGATTTTAAGACAACTTCAGCCGAAGCATCAGCAGCTGAGGTATGACCACATTATCCAGCTCTTTCTTTATCCCTCTATTTTTTGGAACGTTTTCCATTTGTAATGCACACAGTTGGACAACAGCAGGGGGTATACGGATATCTGTGGTGAAAAAATGAAATTAGACCTGAGGGGAAGGAAAAAGAAGTGAGGAG
The DNA here is from genome assembly GCA_037367365.1 of Apogon talboti. Taxonomy (NCBI): domain Eukaryota; kingdom Metazoa; phylum Chordata; class Actinopteri; order Kurtiformes; family Apogonidae; genus Apogon; species Apogon talboti. Next base: position 11,955,035 of record JAPQRQ010000009.1, on the reverse strand, counting down.
AAATGTGGAGAAAGGAGAGCTGAAAAGAGGGAGAAGGAAGGTTGGACAGAGCGAAAGAGATAAAGAGTGAGTGGATGAGTTAAAGACAGAGAAATGCAGAGGGAAAATGATGGTTGTGGGGAGAAAGGTGTGATGCAAGGAGCAGGATAAGTCTCTAATTAGTTTTTTTAGCTCAAACTTCAATCTCTTACTGTGACCTTAATAAACAGATGATATACACACACGAACAAACACACACACAAATCCGAGGCTGCGTACACACACAGTGTGATGAAAGTGTTACCTCAGCATTTTCCAGCTAAATGTACTCATTAGCCTAGTTGCACATGGCTGCCTGGGAAAACAACAAAGTCAGCTCGAGAAAGCAGAGAGCATTCATCTAAGAGGCTGTCAGAGTGGGAGACAGAGAGCAGAGGTCTCAGCACTACCAGAAACTCATGGCTGCATTATTTTCTCTAGGACTGACTGAGTTTAGATGCCACAAACACTTTCACAACTTGTTTATTGAACACTGTTTATCTTTTCCTCCTCAAATAAGAGCTATCATAACAAATGTTCACTGCCAGATTCAATTAATACTACTAACAGTAATAACAAGGTTTATTCTTCCATTTAAACTCAAACCTATGTGCAATGCAAACCTTATAGGAGCTAAACATGGATAGATATGCAGTACTGAATCATGTTAAATACATTAGTTCACAGACACTGTGTAGGTAAGGTAATTGCAAGGACATTTACATTCGACTGAGACCTCTGGATACATACAGTCAGACGGATACATGCAGGTTTGGCTCTTTATTAAACACACACTCATCAGGAATCATTTAGATAACTGACACAGAAAAATCAGAGAATACTATGTAGTTTTTTTGCACAAGTGCTTTTGCGTCAGGATGGAGTTGGGTAAGAAGATAATCTAAAGGACTGAGACCGACAGGGGGTTCATCACCAGGGCTGTGATCAAACTGCAGGAGAAACTGGCCCAGATCTGCACAAAGCACATCAACTCTGATCCATCCACTTCCACATGTGGTCCTGAATCAGATTTAAATCTTCTTCTGAACTGTCAGATCCTTTGGTGGTTCGTGGTTCACCTTAGACATGTTGTCAGTCCATTGCATATAGAGAGGAATAACCACTCACACTCACACCTATGGGTGATTTAGTCTGAACGGTCAGATCAGCACCCCGTCACTTTAAATGGAGATTCATCATAAGTCACTCACATGCTACAAAGTACTTCATATGCTACATATAAAGGAATCTCGCAGTTAAATCAATCCAGATCATCATAAAACAATCATAGGGACCATGTTACTGCATAATCAATACAGGTAATACATGCATTTTAGCTTAAAAATAATTCTTTGAGGGCGTAACTTATTTGTGCTGTATTTTCACTTTGTACAATATATTAGTATTTTACTGAAGGGAACAATCTGAGCACTTCTAAACTTCCTTTCTCACTGCTTTTGCACATGTGGTTCAGTTCAGGATTATGACCCGTTCACACTTGTATCTGTAAACAAATCAGATCTGAGCAGTAAATGGGTACTGATCTCTCAGGCTGACAGTGCAGACATAGCCTAAATATCTGTTACATGGTAAATTTTAACACATTATCACATTTTTATACTGGAACAGATCATATATTAATCATTAAACTTTCCCTGACTTTTTCCTGTGGGTTGATTTCTATGTGGAGGACTTTTCTGGAAATAGGATGTGGCATTTATGCTCACTGTTGAGTGCTTCACTGTCTCCTGTCTGTTTCCCTACAGCGGCAACAGAGTGCAACAGTGCCTGCCATTATCTTACAAATGGAGTCTGCTAATGTCAACAAATGACTGGCTATATATACATAATTCATATTGTAACAATTAATAGGAGGGTTTAAGAAATATGTGCTGTAAAACCTCTAATTACAGCACAGTATTCTATTCTATTCTATTCTATTCTATTCTACTCTATTCTACTCTATTCTATTCTACTCTACTCTATTCTATTCTATTCTATTCTATTCTATTCTATTCTATTCTAATTTATTTCCTTTGTTGTCTCGCTACTACAGTTCCAGCTATTCAGGATTTCTGTCAGCCTGCAAAAGTCAACTCAAGAGCACAATTCTCTCAAATTGTCATCTCATGTTAGTGATATACTGGACTGCGTCATCCACTCACCCCAGTCCAAAGGCACTCTTATTCTCTGGCAGTGAAGAAAAGATGGCCATCTGACTCCAAAGCTGAGCTGCTGGCAGGGCCTGCTGGGCAGAGGAGCTCATGTTTGGTGTATTCACAGTCTCACAAGAAGCTTCAGTCTCATGTTTTTAGTTGTTAAAGTTGTGGTTGCAAAATTGACACGGGTCCCTGTACAGAACACAAGGGAATGCAAGAGGAGAAAGAGGTACAGTTATGTTATGAATGCTTCTGTTTTTTTTTTTCTCTTTTCTCACTGTGACAGTCCAGTAACACAGAATCTTTCCTGACAGTAAATGAGGTCCTCTGAGACGACTTACATTTTGATGCTAAGCTAAGGCTGGTGTGAGACGTACAACAGGTGGAGGGAGGCAGGGGTGACTCTGGGGCTGGACCGGGCTCGCTCTGGGCACCAAGACCATGCAGCACACTCAGCGTTTGCCTTGAGGAGCTTAATTATCAGGGGACAAATCAGGGTAAAGGGTGGACAGAAAACCTAACTAAACCTGACTAAAGACATGTTCTGTGAATAACACCACTGAACAGGTAAGTGGATCATACTCTAAGCTGGCCTGGAAGTAATGCTGGACTCATGCTCTGTGTTCTCCCATGATGTTTGATCAATGTCAGCTGTCAGCCACTGGTTGAACTGAGAGACGGAACGTTTTTAGAAACCTTTCAAACCTCATACAATGGATCCTAAGCAGTAATAAAAATGACACAAATGTTTATTATTAATACAAAGATCGCATGTCCAAAAATGTTTTTTGTACTGATGATTATCACAGTAAATGTACAGTTCTTATTTATTTCATGTTAAAATGTTAAAAGGTTGAAGGTTAAAGGGTTAACTCACTTTATTATCCCCATAGGGAATAATAATAATAATAATAATAATAATGATTCAGTCTCTGCATGGTATCCATCCTAATACAGTATCTAGCATTAGCATTATAATTACCACACAGGAGCGGAGACCTGCCACTGAAGGCACTCTGAGACCAACTGCAGATCTTCATCAGTACCATGATGAAGATGAAGATGAGGAAGAAAAATAATATTTACATTAAATGCAAAGTTCTTATTTATTTCATGCTTAAGGGCTGATTTTTAGTCCTGAGTGAAATTTTAATATTCCAAATGATTGAGATTTTAAAATATTTTTTTATGGTCACAAGACAAATACTTGCTGTGCAGCAGAATTTCAGAAATATAAAGATGCAACATGCAAAACCATTGTAATAATAAAAATTACATGACCTTATGCAGTAGTAAAATTATATGTGCTTGAATGCAGCCTAAATACTGTTGAAATGTGGCTGAAATGAGCTGAAATAGCCTGAATTAGATATTTTTTAAGTGAAAATCTGGAGTTGAAGGAGAAGCAAATATTGCTTAAAACAGAAAATATTGTCAAGGTGAAAAATTCAAGTTAAAGAGGAAGCTGAAACATTTTCAAGAGCAAAATATTTGTTTGGAGTGAAAACAAATGACTCAGAAGGTGAAATCGATCAAAATGGTAAGTATTGTAAAAGTGTCAGAAAATGAAGAGCATAAAATCTTTAAAGGTCTGAATCAGCAGTGGCACAATTATAAAACATTCAGATATTTTGTGAGTGATTTAGCTGCCAGTGTAAACAAAATAAAGACAAATAAAAACGTTGTACTAAAAACTATCTCAGCCCTAAGTTTATAACGTACTCAGTTCAATGTATGTATGTTTGTAACCATAGGGAAAACAGGCTCCCTTAGGAAGTTTTTACCACATATTTGTTCCTACAATATGTGCTTGAATCTATCATTGGTATCCATCATAAATATCCATATAGACTGTACCGAATTTATCTATTTCAGAAATATATATTTCCCATCATAAACAAATGCATGAAAAACATTTCCATCCATTGAGTAAACCCCTGGTGTATAAAATAATTGGGGAATTCTGCGTCATTATTCCTAATCACTAGCTGTCGGTGATTATTTCAGATGTGTATTTACATATATTATAACTCGACAGGTCAGTCATTAACACCACACAAACGTATGTATCTGTTACTTGCTGCTACACACATTACTCTTTGTCTTACACTGGAGTCTCATAGATTACATTATAGCTGACATGGTTTTTTTTCCCCCTTCTTTATTGCACTTGGTTATTGTTAAACTCAAATGAGCGCTGTGTGGTATCAATATTCTCAATGTGATATCATTTAAAGGTGATTGTATTGTGATTGTGACAGAGAAATATATTTATTTTGGTTATTATTTGGGTGTAAAGTGTATTAATTGAGACCCAGTGGTGGCATGATAATTGAGGAGTTCAATTTATTCATATTCATTACTCCATAATGTGCTGTATATATAATCTGTGGGAGCTGAGCTGGAGATGCAAACAAGCTCCCACTGAAATGTTTTAATTGGCCTGTTCTATTTCCATTTCAATCAGATGTCCCCTCCCCTCCTCTCCTCCTCCCCTCCTCTCCTCTTTTGTCCCCTCCACTTCTCTCACACCGTCCTGTCTGATATTTAACATGTTGGCGCTCTCTCTTCTTCCTAATGGAACGGTTAACTCCGTAATTTGAAGCTGGATGCGAGGGGGATAAAGACGAGTGGGCTCTGCCGCGTGAGTTTATGTGCAACTGGATGCAGGAGGACAAAAGTAACAGGAAGTTAAAATGGAGGAGATGGGGGAGATGAAAGGGGAGACGTGAAAGGAAATGGGACGGAGAGAGAAAAGTTGAGGCTTTATGGACACTACAAGTGGAGCTCTGGCAAGTGAGATGAGATGTGCTTCTGATCCCAAGCTATTACAGACCCACACCACCAAAACTGTAATCCAAACTTCAATTCAGAATACAGCCAGCTTATCAAACACTTCAGTCCAAATAAAACCATATTTTAGGTTTTTTTTCAGCCATAAAAACTTGAAATTTACTACAGACTTGTGTCTTGGATATAAA
>JAPQRQ010000009.1:11881712-11892963 GCA_037367365.1 Apogon talboti | reverse complement strand
ATCTTGCCCTCTCTTTCTTGTTCCCTCGTCTCTATATTTATCTTGTGTCTCTGAATCTATCGACTTGTATTTATGTTTTCAATCACATGATCTCCTTCACTTCCTCTCCAACCGAGTCTCGACCAAGGTGGTTAAACAGCTTCTTTTACAGATTTTACAGAACTGAAAGGGATCAGAAATCAGAAATCAATCCATCTGGAAAGTCCTCTCAGGTGGATGAAGCTGCTTTAACAACATTAAATGATCAGTGTGTAATATTGACATATACAGTGTTGTATCTAAATAAATACCCCTCTTGCCCACTGGTTGCAAAAAACACAAAAGATCCTTCTTAGCGAAAATGTTTTATGTTTGTTCTGGGCTTTTTTTGGGATTTGTTAATTGTGGTCCACAAACATAGTAGGTGACAGTACAAGAAAAACCTGAAGAAGTTTAATCCTATTTACGGTAGAAACATGGAGGTGACCTCATACCTCCAAATTCATAGAAGCTTTATTGTAAGGCAACAGTTGATTATACTTATACTTAAATTAAAACATAATTCTTAATATTATATAACATCTCTGGAATTAGAGGCTATGAAATTCCCTCCTAATTCCCCACAAATGCTAATTGTTTTGGAATTAAAACTCAAAGGTAATAGAATTCTTATGGTGTCTGCACATATTGGGTCTTGAAGAGCACATAGATAAGTGGATATATGAAAGGTAAAATGTTGAAAAAAAGAAATAAAAAGAATAAAGAAAAGGTAATTTAAAGGTCATGTTTGAGTAGTTAGAGATAAAAGCAGAGAGCCATAGGAAAAGAGAAATTCGTTCCTACCTGCCTCTCAGAGCTCTGACTGAGCGCTTGTAGAAAGCTTTAGTTTTTGAGGCCCTACAGAAAGCATGAATAATGCATAGTTAAAACCTCTTATTCTCTAAATTTTAAATGGCTAGCTGTTATCAAAAATAACTTGATCTGTGGAGCATTAGGAGCCTTGCACGCAATAGAGTGGCTTTACACTAAAGAGAGGTCCTTAGGTTCAACTTATATCTCCTATTTCCTGTGCTTTTAATGCATGATAATATAAAAGTTTTATACCTGCAACAATTATTCAGTTAGTCTGTTATTTGATAGACATAAAGATAATTCTCAACAATAGTAGATTTTAGAGCAAATATAGTTCACATACTATTCTACACCAAACAACTCACATACAAACAGTAATTTTGTGAGTGTTTCAACTGGTATCCTTAGATAAGACATAAAACAATGGGCTGACTCACCAAAAGGTAAAAAAAAAATAAAAATAAAAAACTGGATTTAAGCCTTGGACTCCATCTACTGGTTCATACTGCAGACTGATAGAAAAAGACTGTGGAAAGTGTTGAACTGTCATGTCTGAAAAGTCTCTGCACTGCTCAGCTTTTCTGGGGAAAAGTACAATTTAATTCTTAGAAATACTGAATCTCAAAACATTTGTGGAATATTGCTTCCTTTATAATTAAACTAGGCAAGTTTTAGTCTTTATCATTAAATATAGGGAAAAAGACAAAAATCAACAACCTGACAAGTGGTAAAGAAGCTGAGATGAAATATAAAGATTTAAGTAGTTTGGGCTAAAATGAAGGAAAATGAAGTTAAACAAGGAGTTAAAACAATTAGTCATAAGTTTCTTATTGATCCCTCCCCAAGGTCTCTTATCCCAACAACTGCAGACAGACTCATTACTCTTAAAGACAACTTTATAGACAGTGAAGCCTGATAAAGCTCAATCAATTCCACTGATCAGTTTGCAGCTCACTATGGAAAAGAACACAGAACTAAAATAGACAGAAAGGGGATTGTCATTCAATTAAAGCTGAATGAGGACCCCACACCCAATCCATTACACTGAATTAATAATCCCTAAAATTGAACTGTTAATGTACTTTGACCATACCATTAAATGAAGGCAGCAACCTTAACAAGACACAGTGGCCTAGATAATCATAATGAGAGATGTAATGCTCATTAGACACCAATAAACTATGGATGGATGAAAAATGACAACTTTGCTTCTTTGGTTGAGCTAATGGTGACACCAGACAAAGGCAACATGTGGCAATGGAGACCCTGTCATATTAGCTTTTTAAAACCTGTCATAAAACCCAACATAAAAGCCATGTTGGGGAAGGTACTTTGCAAGCGTAGCTTGTAAATCTACAAGTAATTCAGCATGACAGTAGATCAAACAAACTACATTTATACCCCTGAAAAAATGTAGTTTGTAAAACCACAGCTAGAAAAAGTAGTTTTAGCAACTACTTTTTTTTCTTTCTTTCTTTTCTCCTCCACTGTATATGCAGGAGTAGACCAACTTTCACTAGCATTATCAGGGCACATTTGTCTGGCTATTACAACTTCAATTTCAATCAAGCTAACATGTTTACATCTACTATTAAAATCCAGTTTTATTTGGACTAATGTAATAACATCCCTTTTGAGGTGTCATATAAACCCACTTTCTTTGCCCAGGCTGTGTAGATTTGTTTTAATCATTTGGGACCATCTGAGAATGTGTCAGCGACCTAATTATGGGTCACGACCCACCTGTTGAGAAACCTGGGTTTAGGAAATAAGAGCATTTTTTTTTAACCCTTATCTTTATCACAAACACTCACACAGCTAGTTTCCAATAGACATAAGTAGGTTAAATGTGAATAAAAGTAAGTATATCTCATATTTCCAGGAATGTTTACCTACCTGTTTTTTTGTTTGTTTGTTTTGTTTTTTACAATGAATCTTTATTTAGTAAACAAGTAAACCTACCTATGTTCCTGCCACCAGTGAAGTTAAATGACGACACAGTGGGTGTAGCCGGGTGTGACCTCCCCACCCGTGGGTTACAGTGTAACAGTCATAAGTTGTAGTTGTTACGTTTGCTCCTCGCGGCGCCATGAAACACTCCCACCGACATGTAAACGGAAATCTCCGGGCTCTGGGCGGACTGTTGGACTGAAAACACTCACTCCACTTCCCGGTCTGTGATGTCGCAACAGGCGCACACCATGTCACCACCCGAAACAACCTCCTGAGTTACACTTTACGCACTTTTAGTCTCCTTATTTTCCCTCCTGGTTATCATGGGTGACTCGGACGCCACCGGGGCCTTGACTCGCCGGAGAAGGGCGGGCAGAGGCGGGAGTCTGCAGCCGGGGAACGGGAAGGCTGCGGCGGCGTGTCTGAGCGCCGTGTCCGCTGACCTGACCGGAGATGATACCGAAAGGAAACGCGACCATTCACTGGAGACCACCCGGAATAAAGGGAAGAAAGAGAAAAACAAGCGCAGCAATGACAGATTAAGTGACAGGTTCAGGTGGGTTAACTCTGAAACTTTAGCAGTTTATGTGGAAAGTTGGTCAAAGTTGTGTTAAATGTACTCGATCGTGCGCAATACTTAAAATAAATGTGCATTGATTACGCAAGTTAAAGTATGTTATCCAGCTCAGTGTTGGTATGTTTGTTTAAGGTTATCCTCATGTCACCCATTTATCCAGGCCAGTCTGGAAGTCATGAAATATGTTGGGTTTTTTTACACTGTTTGACATACCAGAGATGTATGGAGACCAGCTTTATTATTAGATACATATCAGCATATGCATTGTGTATAAATATGTACTGTATATGCTGTGATATTTAAGTAGTTAGTTTCAAATATATGACTCCACTTTACTTAAATTTTGAATCAGTACAAATAAAGCAGTAAAATGTATTAATTTAAGGCCAACACATGCATTTCATCCAATCCAAGCTGAGAGTTCTTGAGGCCTACTCCACAACTTGTACTTGTTTTTCTTAATCTCCTTGTAAATGTTATTGTTACTTATTGATTTGTTTTTAAATGTGTCTGTTATTTGTGTGTAATCTTGTAAGTGTGTTTTGTATTTACTGCTGCCTATCTTGGCCAGGACTCCGTTGTAACAGAGGTTCTTAATCCCAGCGGAATTTTCCTGATTAAAGAAAAGTTAAATTAAAAGAAAAAACTTTGTCAAGATAAAGTCAAATGTATGCCGTAATCAAAGCTAAAGAAATAGTTAAAAAAAATAGTAAAAATGCAGAAGGTGTATTTTACTTGCTTGATTATTCTTTTCTTTTTTTTTCTTCAGTCCGTAAAAATACCACTGTAATGCCAGACATTATTTTATATCTAATATGTTTGTTATGTCCATCCATCTGTTGTTTTTCAAGCTGTCACAAGACACAGGAGTCCCTGTTGAGTTCATCCAGTGGTTACAAAAACTACAGAGGAATTCTCAACTGGTGTGTGGTTATGCTGGTAAGACAAAAAAATACACACTAAGCAACATACTATAAAGGTAATTTTTTTCATTTTACTTCTATATAGGTTACAGCAGTGTTCTCTCAACTCATCTCCTCTTGAGATTCACATTTTTCCAAAATCATTAGGCCTTGATCCACCTTTTAGAGAATTCACCCCAAGCAAATTTATTTTTCCAAAATAGTCTGTTAGTGTAGTTCATCTCTGTCTAAATAATGTATTAACAACAAGTAGCGACACAGTCAAAAACAAAACACTCCACAATCAATCCAGGACAAGTCCCCGACTCACTGTTAGGTTGTGAACCACCAGTTGAGAAAGTTGGGACTATATGATTGTGTATAAATAGACACAAACAATAAAGGTTTGTAGACTTGACATCCCTTTTTTTTTTACATCATTGAACCTACTGAAATAAAGGTCTGATACAATAAAATGAAACTTAAATTTAACAAAGAAGACTAGACAAGATTGTTTAAGAAGTCGCATGTATTTCATTACGTCTAATTCTGTCAGATGTAGTTCTATATGAGCATAAAGTTAAAAAAAAAGGCTGAAAAACTAATCTTAAGGGTCTTTTTATGTCAACCTTATTTTAGTCAGGTTTTGTAAATGGTAACATGTAAACAAAAAGGTGAACATGAGCATAATTTTAGAATGATATCTAATACAGAGGCTTGACATTTCACACAAATTAATATGTTTATGACAAACTCTTCAGCTCTTCTGTGACCAACTAGGAGAGAGTAGAAGAAGACAAGGTTATAAATCCTGATTTCTCCTAATCCAGCCTTTGATCGTAGATGATGTGTTCATCGCATGAGGTTTTCCCTCATTCCCACTGAACTCTTGTCCTATCCTCAAGTGCACAGCTTTTATGTTGGGTAATGAGATATTACTTGTCATTTAGAGAGAGCAAGGAAGAGATAGACATCAGGATGAGAGGAAAGAGAAGGAATACTGAATAGGAAGAAGAGGGAAAAGTGGAAACATGAGGAAGGGTGAGCTCATCATGTTAGGAAAGAGAGAAATAGAAGAAGGAAGTGGAAATTGGGGTTAAATTGTTGATCAGAAAGTCTGTAACTGATGAATATCTTTAACTGTTCTTCTGTGTTACAGGTGCTAAGCAATGCTCGCCTCTTCTTAGAAAACCTTTTAAAGTAAGGAAGCTTCTTTTTGTGTGTGTGTGTGTGTGTGTGTGCCATTGTTAACTAGAGATCCGGCTACTTCTCATCCTTATGTCTTTTTATGGCTCAGTGGTAACAATGGATGTCTTTTTCTATTTGGACATATCATTTAGGAAAAATGAGTGTGACAAACAAAGTGCCTACATGTTACTGAGTTGAGTTAATTTTTGGTGCGCTTCTAGTGTGGTGCCTCATTGAAGGCACCACAAGGTCCTTATTGGACCTTGTGGTGTAAGGACCTTCCTATTGAAGGACCTTATTGGGATTATTAATGGAGTTTAGACATTATTATTACTTACATATCTGAGCAGCAAAGGTGTGTATAAAACATTAAATATATTCAGAACTAGAGGCAGCATTTGGGTCATTTTAAGTACGTTATTCCAGTTGTCGTAACAGTAAGCCTGAATTTTTAAAGTAATATTGAGTTTAATCTTGTTTTTTAAATGTTTTTATAAATTTACTTATATCACATGCACCTGATTTAGATTTTTTTTTCTTATATGCCATTTTTTAAAATGTATTTTTCAGGTATGGTGTTCTGGTAGACCCTATTCAGGTGGTTTCATTATTTCTGAAGAATCCCTACAGCTGGCCTGCAGCATGTCTGGTGATTGGTAAGTACTGTTTATTCTAAAATGTTAGAAAAGAGTAGATTATTATCCATCTTTTTTATTTCGTCTGTAATTTACAGGTAAAGTTAGGTTTTTTTGAACCTCAGACCCAACCAACAATTAATAATTTAGCAAAATAACTTTAATTTTCTTAATTTTAAGACATTTCAAAATGAGTCACACAAGCACATACATGCAGCATATACATTGAAAGTTTGCCTGTACTTATTTTCATGGTATATCGCAGTAAAAGTCTGCAGTGATGCAGCTCCTACAGTCTCTAGGGGCACAATCACCTGCCCTATATACTGCATACTCGTACTGTAGTGCAGAAAGAGGAGGAGAAAGAAATGGGGAGCAAGAGAGAGAGCGCTGAGTGGGGGAAAGAGGAGAGACGCCTAGTATGGGAGGTGTTAAATGGAAGACAAAGTGAAATGAGTCAAAGTGTTTAGAGAAGGGGAAGAATAGAGGACTGAACAGAGAGGCAGGGTAGAGGTAGAGGAGAATAAAGTAAAGGAGAGAGATGAACCTGATGTGAAGCATTATAGAGGGCAAGAGGATAGATAGAGAGAGAGAGAGGGAGGGAGAGATGGATGGAGTTTGGGTAAATGAATGCACTGGCTTGGAGACAGGTGAGAGTGGGAGTCTGTTTACAGTAACGTGGACAGCAAAGCAGCTCATTCCCAGAAGGCATTCACTATAGAGTCACTGCAGCAACTTCCTCACACACACATATAATGTCCAGGCCCCGAAACACAGAGTAAATGGGTGGTATACACTTTAATGGAGTGTGTCAGCAAAATGAGTGGAGGTCGGAAAATCAACAGTGAAAGTTTAACTTTTAGGGAAGCTGCTACTGATGCTTTCAAGTGCCCAGAATGAAATGACTCTGACACTAATGTAATGGATATTTTGCAAAATCACTGATGTTTCCTCCAGAGTAGGGGTTAACATCACCCAAAAATTCCTCAGTAAATACTCGACATATGGTTTATAGGTGTCAAACAGGTGGTAAATGGTGCCGTTTGTCTCAGTTTGATGCACGTATGAGCTCGAGAGTTCCCTAATTGATCTGTTTGTCAAAGACGCTCGACATGAACGATCTCAAAAGAAGTCAGAAAAGCACAGTGGTGGCAGCAGGTAATGCTCGTCTGGCAGTCTCAGATGGATGGATTTCAACATGTAATGAAGAACAGATCTGTCCTTAATTTCTTCACTTCAATCTAAGAGCTAGATTTGGATGAGAGTTAACTGTCTTTATGTAGTCTCTGTGCTCGTTGGCTGTTTAGGATGAAATTAAACAAAGCATAATGAATTTGCACAGCCCTATTTCAGGTTACAGAGTGAAATGTTCCCCTTTGTTTTAATTTTGGTTCTGAAACTCAGGTTTCCCCGTATTTGCAAAACATAGACAATCTAATCAATGTATATGATCTTTTGTTTATTTTGTACAGTTTTTTTTAGTGCAGTTATAGTTAAGAATACGCTTATCAAGACAATTTAAGTCTATTAGTCAGTTAATCAAAACATTACAGTTCTACGTCACAGATATTATCCCTGACCATTCAAAGAGTGCATCAACCACAAGTATAACATTCATTTTTCTGTAAAACACTTAAAACACTTTACTCAACATATGAAGTGATAATGGCACAAACAGTGCCATAAACACATCTCTTAAAAAGTAAAATATCTCCTTCCACTTAAACCCCAAATAAAAATTAGTCCACTGCCTGAAAAAGATATCAACTATGTTTATTGTTTTGTCTAAGTGACTAGTCAATGATTTTGTATTGTGCATTCCTAGTTGTAGTTGTATGACTTTTATCCAAATATACACGTAACCATGGTTTGTCCTACTTTGTCAGAGCCTATGCTTAAAACAATTTTTCCTTCTTAGTACAAAATCATGTCAATTATAGTATGTATGTTTAAGAGCTGGGGCAAAAAAGCATTTCAGCCCAGATCAGTATTAAAGGCATTATCATATAATAATATACAGTACTGTTCAAATGACCTAGGCCAACATTAGGTTTGTTGGTTTAGTAAAGATATAATTACCACACTTATGCATTTCTCACTCTATGTGTTAAGATATTACCTGGATAAACGGGAAGTATGTGCAGGAGTAAAAACAAGTTTCAGTGAAAAACAGCTTCTATAAACCAAAGAGGTAGTGTTTAGTGTGATCTCCCTTTGCACTTAACATGCCTTTGACCCTTAATTTCAAATAATATGAGATTTATTGCATTCATTACCTGATGTTTTATACCAGGCTTCATTCAACACGTTTAAAACTTCAGAAAACGAAAATTTCAAAGCATGTAATTACAGGAGCTCAGCCATAGATCATAGATTTATCTTTAACTAAAATATGCACTAAACAGAGGTACAGTAAAAGACTTAAATTAAAATATATGAGGGCTCTAAAATCTGCTTCCACTGATCAGCACCTCATTACCTTGGAGCATTTCATTTATATCATAAAAACAAGTAGCCATAAAGTCATAAACAAATAAAACACAAATGCTACTATTAACTGATTCCTGTACTAATAAAAACAGGATCATAAGCTCTTGTTTGACAGCTTTCTCCAGATTAGATGGGCTGACATGTTAATGCAAGATTTAATATGGAAGGATTGCTGTAATTATGTGTCATCACTGTGGCTCAGTCTAGTCTAGTGATGATAATGAGGAGTCTTCTCTGCATACCACTGGTTCTCTTAAATTCATTCAGCAGTAAATTACCCTGTAGTCTACACTCACTACCGCATGATAAAAAGGAAACTTGCACATACCATTTAACCAAATTAGCTTAACAGAGAGGAGTAGTAACAATTCATGCAAAATAGATAATTGAAAGAGTGTTGGACATTTATGGACTAAAATGAGTACAAACACTCAGGCTGTTTTCCTAAAATGTGCACATTATAGCTGTTCAGTGCAAAACAAATCTTTTTATTTCTTTTCTTGATTATTTATCCATGTCACTGCAGTACCTGAAGCCCATGAGATGCCACGTATTTTTCGGAGTTTCTTCCTACAGTAGCTTTTGGAATATCAGATGGTGAACCTCTCAGGATTAAGAAAAACTGAGCAAAACACTGAGCTGAACAGGGTCGTGAAATGCGCAATATGAAACAGGCCTTTTTGCATGGAACCAAAATAGTACAGATACAGAAACATGCAATGTGTGCACGCCCGCATACATGCTCTGACGATCGACTGTCTGGCAGTTGGTGTGTGCTGTGTGACACATATGTTCTGTTAGTGCCGGCTCATTTCTGTTCATCAGGTGCTGCTGTTTAATCAAGTGAAGAACTGTGACTATCTGTGAGAGCAAGCAGGGTCTGCCAACAGGGCAGGAGAGAACTGTGTCTTTGCAAAAATTCAGTCGCAGCAAATATTTCACTCGAGAACAAAAACTAGGACTCGAAACTTCACTTTCAAGCTTCGCACTAAAAATGTTGAATCTTTCTAGCCCTCAGTCGTTTTACTATAGATACCAAAAGTCTCTAATTAACAGCTGTGGTATTAATACTATAAAGTAAGTACCTATCGTTCAGAGGTAGTAGTTTTTCCCTGCAGGGTAAAATCTAGTAGGTCTGTGGAATGGAAGGAGACTGGTTGTTGCAGAACACCAACATGTATCTCGTTGTATTTTAACAGTGTCCAATGTGTTCATTCTGGTGGCTCTCTACACAGAAAGGCAGCTCTCAAAGGTAAGTTACGAATTCTGCTTGCTCTTAAACATCAGAGCACTGTGGATTTTGACTGAGCGGCTGAATTCAGAGCACTTTTCACAACTCCCAGGAGGGATTATTTCTCTAAAACTGACTGACTAGCTGACCCTGTCCAACTGCGTCTGCAAATCACAAATTGTAAAATGAGAAATTAGTTTCACCATCTCTATTTAGGGCATATTCAGTTATGAATTTGGAACAACATGAGCCTTTTGAAACTTTACTAGGCCACCATAACTCAGAATGTATTTCTGTTTTACTCTTGTGGTCTGTTCAAAGCACAGCAAACGCAGTAACAAGACCCTGTTGTTCAAATAATCTCAACAGCTAGTTAGCTACAACAGTGTTTGAAAAATAGGACAACTTCATGGTTTTTAGATTTACTGTAAAACTCTAATCTCCTGTCCTTCTCTTTCATCATAGGGTTCATTCAGTGAACTTGTAGGATTTCTGTTCCATTGCATTAACCTGACAATCATGCTAACGTTCCCTGCTGCAGTGGTCCTAATGGTCCCCTCCTTGACTCCAGGTAAAATGTGTTTTATGGGTGTTATAATACTATCTCTCTGTATGCATTCTCAACAGCAGAGACAAATAGTTGCAACTAAAATAGGAGCATCTATTCTGTAGCCAAACCACTATCTATCTGTTCATTGGCAGTGTAAAATGCAGGCATGTGTATAAAATAGAAAATAATGTAATTATGATAAAGATTAATTTGACATTCACATCCTTGCCCTTCAAAGAAGCAGTTCACCGGTTTGAAAAGTGCAGCAGAAGACATCACTTATACTGAGTCGTAATTGGAGTCTGTTAGTGGTAATGGACCAGTTGGTCATGACTGGATTACCTCCAGTTGGCTCAGAGAGGAGAAAAAAAAATGAGATGGGGCAGAGGAAAGGAGAATCCAAAGTGGGTGTGGTCTGCTTTACAGGGTCGTCCAAGGGTCACCTTCTACTGTCTTCATCAGGCTTACTGACAGAAACCATGGTCACCCTCCACACTCTGCACAGTTTGTACCTCCAGTATAGAGCATGTTATATTCTTCATTTATTTCATCGTTTTTGAAGGCTAAATTCTGATGTCCATTACGTTTTATTCAGAAATACAGGGTTTTACATGTTACTGATATGCCTCAAAAGAGACCAGCAGTAAAAGGAAGGTATTATTCTAAACAGTTATTTCTGCATGATTTCAAATGCAAGTAGAAGAAGTTCTGGTGTATCAGACATTTATCCAACTCAGTCCATTTCATCAGAACAACCTGCCTGTTTTGTCTTAGGGTTAGGTTTCTTGTTTATTCAGATACACTATACAGTAAGAAGCACCTCTCCTCTCCTCTCCTCTCCTCTCCTCTCCTCTCCTCTCCTCTCCTCTCCTCTCCTCTCCTCTCCTCTCCTCT
>JAPQRQ010000009.1:11847232-11869104 GCA_037367365.1 Apogon talboti | reverse complement strand
GTCCATCCTGTATCTTTGACTTTCTAAATTTCTTTCTGTCACATTCTTGGGCACGCACACACACACACACACACACAAAGGAGGCTCCCACGCTGCAGAAATTTATTTGGACAGTGTTATTTGTGATCTGCCTCTGAGCCCTCTGCTCTCCTCTCAGGATCACTTTACAGTCGTTGCATCACCACAGTCTTTGATGTTGGAGAGAAACAATAAGACGGCAACACTGATGCATTAGTTTGGTGTTGTATCATCTGTTTGGACTGAAATAAGGCTTTACCCAATTATGTATAGTAGAATGTAATCAGTTTTCAATTAGTGCAGGCTATTATTTGCAGCTTTAAAATCTAATTAGCACAGAAGGATTATACACGGTAGAGCTAGATATGCTTACAGGCTTACAGAAACATTTCAACAATGAGCATCTTAAGAGTGTAACCCAATTTTTTTTTACTAAATGTGCATCATTGCTACTGTGCGTGCAAAAAATTATACAGATTGAAATTAA
Organism: Apogon talboti; assembly: GCA_037367365.1. Lineage (NCBI taxonomy): Eukaryota > Metazoa > Chordata > Actinopteri > Kurtiformes > Apogonidae > Apogon > Apogon talboti. Next base: position 11,868,599 of record JAPQRQ010000009.1, on the reverse strand, counting down.
TCACCACCAGTTGATAACAGGACATTTTTTCAGCATCTGCATTTGAGAACTAACTGTCTGAGTGCAAGGATCTGAATGCCACTATCAGTCATCTCACCAGTTTTCAACGCCTCTCAATACCATTGAAATATACTACCTGTCATTTGTTTCTGAACAGAGGAAGCAGTTTAACACACAATTTCCCCAGAGCGACCCTCACATCACTCGTTAGCGTTGCTAATGATGATGAACTAGCTCCTGTAAGTTGAATAATATCTGGGGATGTAACAGTGGAAACACCATTTATTTCCCTCAGTAGCCTTAATGTTCTGTGGCTGGACTGGTCTTGTTAATGCAGATGAATCACATTATTCATGCCTCACCCTCAGCTGAGCATGTTATTCTCATTAGTCTGAGCAGACAACATTTTTCATCAGCTCGATGATTATTTTTTGCCGTGAGAGATGAGTTTTGAGCTGTGAGAATACACAGAACAATACGGCGGGTTTCTTGAACCTTCCCTGACTGGGGCTCACATGAGTAATTAAACTACATTTGTCGGAAAAGGATTTAGAGCAGCGTAGAGGGTTAGGGTTAGGCCTCCAGTCAATCTCACCTTTTCATAGGAAATGACATTTAACCTAAAGCTTTTACAGTAATATTCCAATGGAGTAAGTGAACCGTGCAACAATCACAAAAAGGCAGCTCACCTCGCTCTATCTATACTGTGTTGACCCATATGTAGTACAGTCAGCGAGTGCCCTCTACTGTCTTCAAATTCATATAAGGTAGACTATAGTTCATATTTGCATATTTTTACCCTCAGAGCTGAGAACACCATATGGAAAAGGTCACATGGTTATTTCAGGTGTCTAATTTTATCAAGTGCAATTTGTCTTGTACACTGGAAGACATTATCAGTGCGATTTGAAAATGAAGTATAACATATACTGTAACGCCTGCAGTCACATTTTATGCGTTGACATCTGTTTCTGACATCTCACTTCCTCTTCAGTCGCTTTTTAAGTAGTATAATATATACATATACAGATGAACTTTATTGACCCCAGGGGGAAATTCACTCTACTGTGTATTTGTAATTATCACCTGCAGCTGAAAGGACTATATGCATTTATACACAGTCTATGGTGTATATATATATATATATATATATAGTAGAATTTAGTGCATGTTTATGCATTCAACAGCTATTTTAGAATCATCACTGTATCCCTTTGAAACTAAAAATGTGTTATATTAAGTTTTTTTCTCCCAGTTTCATAGAATGTTATGTATAACTTAATTATGCCCTCTGTTTCTGTTTTCCCACTGTATATAAATGTGATTTGTCTGGAACTATACACTGTTGCCTCGGTTGTGCACCCCTGGGATCACTTCCCTCATACTCACTTTCATCTTTTCACCCGTTTCAGCCTTGACATTTATGTGCATTTACACAAAAGACAACGCAAACTGAAAATATATACGTATACTGTTAATCTTAACCGTCAGAAGCCAAGACCAAACATAATTTATGCAGACAGATTTTTTGAGTGGTTGCATTAGTGTAGTTGATAATGTAATTCTTTTCAGACATGTGTACTTGGTGAATTAATTGAATATAGATAAGAGTCCTGAAAAACACCCACAACTATATTAAAATGAAAGGCCTTGACTTGCATAGTAAAAATAACATGTGGAGAAAAACATCATCTGCAAGCTGACAAAAGTGACTTTCTTTAATTCTTTAATTTTCAGTGTTAATTTCAGTAAAATGATCCATTGTCACAAGGAAAAAATATAAAATCTAGACTTTGACCAGATGAAATGTTGTCTAAATGAAAGACAACTGATAGAAAATTATAGAAAAACAGAATAAATACAGGACATAAAATAACACGAAGACATTATCTGTGGAAGAAACTGTCCTGTCCATTACACACAGACTTCATTTGTGTAGTTTTCCCCAGTCTGACTCTGCTCTCATCTCATTTATGAGAAAAATTCACTATCTCTCTTGAGGTAAATAAACAGATGAGCTCTGAGAAGATGATTAATTTACATAGACATAAATATTGTCTGTTTGTTGTCCAGACCTAAATGGGGTTAAACTAAATCAAATCAAATCAAATTTATATAGAGCCAAATCATAACAAAAGTTATCTCATGGCACTTTTCATATAGAGTTACTCCTAAGATGTTCTTTTCTTTTTACAACTGCTAATAGAAGGTTACATTTTGAGTGTATAGAAGTTGATGCTTTTTTTGTGTGTGTGTGTGCTGGTATGACTTTAAATCTACATGAATTTCATTCTGAACAAATACAGCTTGGTATAAATAAACTCACACTGAATTCACAAATAAATAGTTACAGTACAAATAACTAGTGTAAATAAATCAGATGCTTCCACTGGCTCACCAAGCCAACAGTAGCAGCATCCTTATTGAGGTCAGACGCAGGGTTGTGAGTGCACGTCAGGGCAGAGACGTGGAGAGAGGGCTGTATACGATAGAGGATGGAGGGTTATTTGAGGAGAATGCAAATTTAAGTGAGATGATTCTGAGGTTACTAAGGTATCCCTCGGTGTTGACTGGATGTTCTTCTGCTTTTGCACACGCTTGAAAGTGTGAATCTGTGAATGTATTTATGTATATAGGTGAGTACAGGATGTTTACTTTCACCTATAGCGTGCTTCCATAGCCACCATAGACACCTATGAACAGTACAGAAAATGTGCAAATGTATGTGAGTATATTATTTATATTATCTTTACACTAAAGCTGAAATCACTGGTTTGAAACACTCTTTTTGTCCTGCTGTTCCTGCACCAACTAGGACTCAAAAGACCCATCTACATCATCACCAACCATTCACACTGTTGTCATCATCACCAAAACCACCACTATGATGGACTTAAACAGTACTGAGTCCTGGATTTTTAACAGCACTTCATTCCCCAGCCTGCTGGTAATAACCAATCCCAGTAACAGAAGTGGCATGGAGGCATATCTCCAGCGACTGGCGCATTTAGATGAGGGGCTCTACAACGACTTCTATGGTCTCTGGATTGCTCTGATGGTTATCAACTCTTTCATATTCCTGGTAAGGAGGCTTCTTTTAGTACAATGGATATTCTCACTCTTGTGAAATTGCCAATGATGGCACTTGGTCCAAACTTCTAACTCTCCTCTTCTCATTCTGGTGTCCAGGTAGGCATGGTGCTCAACATGGTGGCGCTTTATGTTTTCTGTTTCCGCACCAAGCAAAAGACCACTTCAGTGATCTACACCATTAACTTAGCAGTGACAGATCTCTTGGTGAACCTCTCTTTGCCGACTCGTATCCTGCTCTACTACAGTGGAGGAGGCTGCCTCACCTGCTCCTACCTGCACATCTTCAGCTACTTTGTCAACATGTACTGCAGCATCTTGTTTCTGACCTGCATATGCGTCGACCGTTACCTCGCCATAGTGCAGGTGGGTTTGTACTGACCTCAGCACTGACTTCCCCTAAAGCCTAAACTGTCCTTTCAAAACAAACTACTGTACACATTCTGGCTTCAAAAACAGGGTAAAGCTAAAACTGCACATTTTGCTTTGACCTTGCAGGTTGAAGCTTCCCGCCGATGGCGAAACGCCAGCGTAGCTAAATGTGTGTGTGTCTCCGTCTGGCTGTTTGCCATCGTGGTCACCTACTCCTTCCTTTCCAGTGCGTTCCAGCATACAGGCTGCTGCCTCTCAAAGCTGCTCTTCCTTACCATCACTGAGTTCTTTCTGCCACTCATCATCATTGTGGTCTTCACTGTACGGATTATGTGTGCCCTCGCTGACCGCCGCCTCATGCAGCAGAGCAGGTATTCTCAAAGTTTAACACGGAGAAGTACAACGTCATTGGTCACTGGTTGTGCATTTTAATAAATAAATAATTTTATTTACAGTAATCAGGTCAAATACTGAAAGTGACCAATGAAAAAATATGTAAATATATATTTTTTTAATTTTCCACAACAAAATCACAAAACAGGTAAATACATAGAACAAATCAAAAATGACAATAATGGTTATTATTTGATTTGATTTTGAAGATCTCAAAAAATACTGCATCCACAGTGTTCTGGCTCAGAACTGATCCAACAGAGAATATACTGGGTGGTTCTGTGGATAAAATTATACTGACACTTGACTCAGACTCTTGTTTGAATTGGCTTTGATCCACAAACTACACTGAATGTTTTATGCCACATTCTATACTATTAAAATACAATGGTTTCCATGTCCCGTGTGTCACATTTATTTTTTATGATGTGTTGATTTAATTTGATGAGATTTCAACAGCAAACTAAATGTTGCCTGAATACATATACAGACTGGTGTCATGAATGGATAATAAGTTAGTTTTGAGGTAAAACACAAAAGATATGTTACTTCCAATTTTTATATAAGAACAAGTATAAAAACAAATGACTTGCAAAATAAGGAACTTGAACCCTGATGTGCTCCAGAGGAAAAAAATATTCTCTTATGTAAATTTCCAAATAGAAGGCTCTGGAAAAACTTCACCTACTTCACAAGGAAAAGGAGAAAAACTAGCTACAGGTAAAGAACTCCAGCAGCACTTGTAGTGTGGAACAACTTAATTAAATCTAAATATAGACCAACTAGGGTCTGATGAAGGCCACTAACTGAAATGCATTCTATATAACAAGAGCTGCTGGAGTTCTTGACCTGTCTTCTGTAAATTTCAAGCACTGACACTCTATGACTATATATAAAGTATAAAGTATACGTTGAAATCTGGAGAATTAAAGTAGCCTCTTCAAATTTTCAAGCCTGACACCCAATGAAAACCTGTGGCAAGAGGGAGATGGATGGTTTTAAGTCATAAACAAAGTTGAGTTACTTACATTTTTGCCTCATAGTACTTCCAACAGACCAGTTGTTTTCTTTTCATGATCTTAAGTCTGAATATTTACATTTGTGGTTATTTTGACTAGTTGTAGTTTTTTGCAAATACATGCTTTAAATAACAGAATTTTATTTGGAATTTCAGAAAATGTCATCAGCGGTTTATGGAATGGAAAATATTAATTTCACTCAAACACAAAACTAAAAGTAGTAAAATCAGTGGTTTCCTAATTTTTTCCAGATCTGCTGTAATGGCCTATTAGAATGGTGGTTTCATAGATCATTTGTTTCCTCAGGGAGAGACGAAGAAGGGCCGTCCAGCTGTTGACTACTGTCCTGATTATTTTCACTGTCTGCTTTACACCATTCCACATCCGACAGGTGAGAGGGACACATGGGAGACACAGTGCTTTAGAACATCCTCTTAATGCTCATCATTTGTGACCCTAAATGTTCATATTTATGATCTGAAACTGTGTGTGTCTGCATCATTGCACATTGCGCTTCCTGTTTTTCTGTCAGGTGGTGGTGTACTTCTATCCTGACATGCCTCATCATGTGATAGTCTACCACTTGACTGTCACTCTCAGCAGTTTGAACAGCTGTATGGATCCTGTTGTCTACTGCTTTGTTACAAATAATTTCCAAGTAAGACTGGAGACAGAGTATGTGTATGGGCTATCTAAAGGGGTATCTCTGCACCCTTGCTTTTCTCAAACTGTGGATCCTTCCTTTCTCCGTCCATCTTTTCCTTCAGCCATAATTTGTCCATCTGTTACTCATTCACTCTCTTATTTACTCATCCACTGAATAATTTACTGCTTTTCCCCTCCCAGGCTACCATGAGACATCTCTTCCGTCGTGCAGAGCCTGATCAGACAAGTGGTGACATTGTCAGCATGCAGCACAGCTCCAAAGCCTCGGGACGGACAGCCAATGCCATCACTAATAATATGATCATGATGGCCAACATTCCCACTTCACCTCAGAAAGACAATGTGGAGAAAAACCATAGAGTGTAAACCCCCCTTCGATGTGAGAGGAAGAGAAGTGGAAGTTACAAAGATGTCACATTTGCCTCAGGAAAGATATGATTGATATTTCTGCTGACCTGTGATAATGTTGGTGTATAATGACACAGTGCAAAGAGCTCAGGCCTTACAGTCAGCTGGGTCATTAACAGTTTAATGGAGGACAGGTCCATTGGCAAAGAGAGTGATAACAGTGCAACAGAGCTTCTTCATATTTGTCTTAACTACTTGAAAAAACAGTATCCTTACAAGAGGTAAGTTTCATTTTCATTATGTCAAGCAAGGCTATCACTTTGGACTTGGAGCTTTTCAACCATGGGACTGTTTTTAAAGAGTGTATCATGCACCTGCATTTTGGTTTCAGTAAATATAATCTTCAGAATTGCATGACTTATATACATTGCTGTACTGTTTAACACCCAGCAAAATTGACAATTTTTCAAAGATTAATGTCTGTATGTGTAAAAACTTAAGGTTTGTGGGTATTAATAATAAAACAGTCTCTATACCTATGTGATGTAGGTACAGCAGTTTTTATTTCGATGTGATTTTATCCAAACAAACAATAAAGTAGAAATAGGAAGAGTCAGCTATTGAAGACACTTACTAAACAGTTAAAAATATCCTTGTAAAAAGTGCTTTACAGTTCCAACACTCAGTTTTTAGGCAAGATTACATACAGTTCATTCTCATTTTGCCACTTCAGAAGATCTGGCGCTAAAAATGGGAAAATATTTGGGATTATGCCCACTTATATGCAGCAGATGGCAATATTTCTCTACTTATTTTTTGTTACCTTTACAAGACAACCAAAAGAGACTTATTACTTATATAAAAACAGGTTGGGGAATTGATAACCGCTACAGTATGAATGTAGGACATTTTTTCTTTTACTTTTTTTTTTTAAAGTGTAGATTCTTTTTTATTTAGTGTTTTTATTAAGTGCATTAGCATAACATCCAACTCCAAAGTAAAAAAGCCCTATCAGATGTACAGTGGTGGAAGTCAGGGATGTTCAAGTAAGATCAAACTCTTTGTATTATTCTTTTAAAACTTACTGAGCATACAACGCTAAATAATGTCTAAAGTATTGTTTATGTTCACCTTTTTATTACTATCAACCTCTTCCTCGTCATTATGTTATTTTTTCGTAATTAGCGGTAATAACGCATTTGTAAGCCGCAGAAGATGATGAATGGTGCACTGGTGTCACGTGATCTGTCTTATGACCATCCCTCTTTTTGTTACTGTGGAAACCGGTGACATTGATGAACGTGGTAAAGCGGATGGTCATTCGGTTAGCCAGTAAGATTAGCCGAAATGCTAAACCAAATTGAGTTGCATTCTTATATTATCACAAGGATAAATGTTGTTAACTGCTTTTTACGTTTCCTCGTCGGACTGAACGGCGTGGTGAGTTTCATTTTTATTCGTTGTTTTTTTTTAAACAACCTTCTAACATTAGCTGTCATAATTCATTAGGTTAGCTAAACTCGCTATGGTGGATAATAGCCGGAAATATCAACGTCAGTTTATTTATTTTTGTCTCAAATTGTTAGCGCGTGTTAAAACTACGCAGCCTGTGTTAAATGTGTTCAAAAGTTGCGTAAATACACGTGTGTTGTAAACTATCTATCAGTGCCATCGCTTAAATGACAGGTATTGCTTCATATTATTAATTTTTGCCAGTGTCCGTGTAATAGTGCGGGTCTAGATCAGGTACGTTAAGGCACCGTTACCTTTAGCAACGCGGCCCCCTCTCAAAACATGACGGGTCCTGTCTGGATCAACAAGCCCAGAGTTCAGGTACATTCCTGTGTCATTTTCAGCTCTGCTTGGTGAGGGTAAGCAAATTCGGCCGGACACGGCGCAGGTTACTTTTATAATGCCATAAAACACAAAGCTGCACAGGACGTTCCCTCTGAAACGTTATAAAGCCTAGTGATAATGTGTGTTTGTTTGCACATTGAGTTTAGCACTGCAAAGACTTTATTTGGAGTCCTATCCTCCCCATTAAAATGAAGACTTGAGGTGAGTGAGAAAAGATGAGATTAACTAACCAATAGACCTAAATAATCAATTCACTTTCAGTTAATTTAAGGAGCCAGGTATTTAACTCGAAGGCCGACAGGATTTACATGAGCTTCACTTGCGCAATAACTGTGGTGTAATAAAGGGTGATTTCTTAATGTTGGTTTTTTGTTTTGATACTGCTGAAATCATCAAGGTGGGGCATTGACAAAGTACACAGATTACATTTGATGACGCTGGACTTGTAAGGGAAACTTTATATTATGTACTGTCACATAGTAAAGGTGTGGCAAAAGTGATTTCAGCCTTGCTCCTTTTCTCTTTTCTGATGCACATCTGGTGTATAGAAGATACACCATTAGTTTTGTGTAAAAGAATGAAGGCTTGATGTTCACATTTGTTGAAAGTGTACGTCAGCAAAGGGTATCTTTTTATAGCTAAGTGAATTTAAGTTTCCTATTATGGACCCAGCTTTAACACACTGGTACACATGGGAACTTTCTGGTATTTGTCCTTATTACTTGGCTATTTTTGATCTGAAGCATAATTGTGTATCTGTACAGTTTTATTGTAATTATTATTTAGTTCTTTGTTTTTTTCTTTTATGGAAGAGATAAACAGTTTTCTGTTGGAACCAGCTGTCCAGTAGGTGCATTTTACTGTCTAACCGGTGTTTGTCTTTCTACAGGTTGCTGTGTGACTAAATGCCTCTTTGCCTTGGAGTGTCCATGTATTTCGTCACTGACTTACTCAGACGTGCTCTTACATACACACATTGGGATCACTGCAAATCTTGCACAATCCAAAACCTGCAGGCACACAAACCAACTCATGCATGCTGCCTGGCCACAGCAAACATAGCCACAGACCTGTACAAATTAACAACGCAAACTTATCACTAACTTATTTACAGGACGCCACAACTCAAATATCACAGGACTCCCTCCTCCTACCCCTTTTGCTCCTCCTTCTACATACCTCTTGAGCTGGCCAGGACTACTATCTATTCCTGCATTTTTTTTAAAATGGTGCAAGCCACTGTAGGAAAGCCAGCCGATCTACTGGTGAGCTACTGAGGTCGTATATTATTATGATTACCGCAGGATAAAATACCTAGAAACGCATGATTTTTTTCTTTGTGAATTTTTGGCACATGTTTGACTTATTCTAATAATGATCTGTGCCTCCTCCTCAGCTATTTGCGACTGTTTTCTTCTATGGTGATCATAATCCTGAGGCTTTCTGTCTAACAGAGATGCTCCATGGTTAAGCATACTGGATATTTTTTGACTGTTTTTACAGAGTGAGTGATTGAGATGTGTACCATTAACATAATACATTCTAAAATCTTATCATAACATATTACAATTATATCTAGTTCAGTGTACAGTAAATGTATGCTACCATCCATTCAGCAGAATAAATGTTTACTTCGAAGTCAAACCAAACTGCCATGGAAGGCAAAGCAGAGAAGGAGGCTTCAGGTCCTCTGGAGAAGAGGAGGTATGAAGAACAGGCAGAAGAGAGTGAGAATGAAGACGATGAGGTGGACTGCAGACGCATGCATATTCCTTTGTATCGATGGGTTATGCACGGGGCAGTGATGTTTGGCCGTGAGTTCTGCTATGCCATGGAAACTGCCCTTGTGACACCAGTCCTGCTGCAAATAGGTAAGGAGATGCACACAGAGACTGATAAACTCCTGTTCTCTGTTCCTCAGACATTCATTGTTGTCATGGTGCTATAGTCATTAAAATTACGTTAATTGTGGCACCATCACCTTGTTTATCATGTACTGAGGATAATAGTTCATAATAGTCGGGGGTGGGGGTTATCTGTTTCAGAGATGATATGCACTAGATCTTACACACTTTGATCAGATGTATTAGAAAACAAAGGACAAAAGCTTGTAAGCTAATATTTTTAAGATGTATGATAAAGCATGTATTACATGCTATATGTATTACATATACATGTATACATGTATTACATGTATACAAAGTTTTATGTATATTTCTGTAATAGATTTACAAATCTTAGAACAGAGGGAATCTGAAAAGTGAATGTATTTGAATGTGGAGACAGTGTTTTGAAGTAGAACTGGTAGCTCATAATCCTTATGACTAAGGAACAAGATTAAACTTTAACTATTAAGATTAACTATTACCACTATTTATAATTCACATTGGGAAATAAAGTGTCTGTATTTCATCCATTCTAATATACATTCAGACTAATACCCCCTCTCTCATTAATTCATAGAATTTCAAAGAAATCTAAAGCCAAGTGGCACTTGATCTTTCTTTCTTGGCTGTTAGTTCTGTAATGCATATATTCATGGTGCATTTTGCTTGTAGACCAGTAACCACCTCTGTAAATTATTTGCATACACTGATGGGTAAACACCACTGTCATATTAGCTATACTCTGGTTACTTTGTTGACTAACAAGACTAGACAAGTCAAGTCTAGGGAGCTCCTCACAGTTCTAGCAATGAGCATCTTCTTTTCAGTTAATTTTCATCTGTTGTTTTTGCAAGGATGCTCTAACTCTACAAGGGAAAACATGTCCATCATTCTGAATTTCAGCTGCAAGCATTATTGAAGCCTAGTGAGAGTTGACTATCATTTCACTAGTCAGACCGAACCTATTGATTGCCCTGGTTGCACACTGTATCCTGTGTGCCCAGCAGTAGCCAGCCTGGGGCTATGCAGTTTGATGTCAGGTTTGCCACCATGGCAGAAATGGAACAAAAGCATTTTCTCCTCACTAGGTATGACAAGAATGTCAGACAAAGCACATTTCTGTCTCACCGTTCCTCCCTGTTTGTGATATTTTTTGAAAAATGCTTCAAACCTTGTATTTGTAATATTGCACCATATTTTCTAAATGTGCTTGAGTAATCAATGATGAAAAGGTGCGCATGACATCAGTGAAATCTGTTGATTTACTGTTATTTGCTGTGTGTGTTTGTATGGGATATTGATTTCCAAATGAAAGTTCTCCCAATTTTAACTGCTGAAGCATCGAGTGTGTTTTGACGAGGTTGAACTCAGTTTAGCTTACACATTTCCCAGGGTTTTCATACTTGACCAAACATTACTGCAGTTCCCTTTTTAGTCGTCTGTGAGCAAAATAGATTTGATTTGGATCATGAAACTTGATTTTATATATCTTCATACAGATTGATGTATATTTCTACTCTCTAAGAAACACTCAACACCTAGTAACTATAGTTTTTCTATACTTTGTTATAGTTCATCTGCTGTTTTGTTGACTCAAGGGAGAGGGAATGTAGGAGCACAGCAACATGGGTAAAATATTTTTCCCGTGAGAACCCCCTCATGTCACCCAAGCATTTGACTGCATTTCAATCCATGAGGCATTTACAAAAACTAAAAGAGTGAGAAATGAGGAAGCTTCCCAGGAACAGCTCCTTCTCTGTACCTGATCCTGTGGTATTGATTCATATTATATAGCATATATCTAGGCTAAAATAGTACAGTGAAAATCATCATATACTACTGGTTTTGGAAAGTAATAGAAAAATGATTGTTTTTAAGTTCAGGTACAGTTTTGTCTTGTTCTGATAGGGTCAAGTGAAGGTGATTTCACCACTTTCCTGGCTGGTTAGTGCATATTTCTGCCTGTGCTGTTGTAACAGGCTACCTCATTATCTTGTTCCTGCCACTCGAAAAGTTGTTGGTAGAGGAAGCTACACAGGAGCGCTTGTGCTTTTTCAGCCATGCAGTGGTATGCAGAGGCTGAGCTGAGTTATGCTTTTACTGTATATGGAACATGGGAAAGTTCTGTGTGAAAACAAATAAAGTTCCCTGTCTAGCTTTCTGCCATTTCACATTTAAGTCCGTTTTGGTCCAAGTTAACATGACCAGAGTTTACTACTTCATTTAAAAATATTGCTTACCACATATTACTACGTAGTAGTTTAGCCAATCATTTCTGCCAGTCCTAATAATTAAGCATTAGTACTTAAAGCAGTATTCAGTATATTTTGACCATAACAAGGAAACTGGAATTATAGGACTAAAAAACAGGATAAACAGGCACTAGAATAAACACACACTCAGTCATGTAAAAGACAAAACAGAATTATAGCTTTACAGAGCTGATTTGTTAATATTATACCGTGAATGTGATTATTTTTTCTGTCTGTGTGTTCTCAGGTCTTCCCGAGCAATATTACAGTTTAACCTGGTTCCTCAGCCCCATCCTGGGCCTCATCTTCACACCTCTGATTGGCTCAGCGAGTGACCGCTGCACTCTACGATGGGGTCGGAGACGACCGTTCATACTGGCTCTGTGTGTGGGCGTACTGATGGGAGTAGCGCTCTTCTTAAATGGATCATTAATAGGTGAACAGAATGTTTCAGATATAATCAGCACCAACAATTTACCACACGTATTTTATTAGCTCAAGAAAATATTTTGTTGTGTTTTTTCAGGTCTTTCCATAGGTGACAGCCCTGGTAGCCAGACAATTGGCATAGGCCTCACAGTCTTCGGTGTAGTAGTGCTGGACTTTTGTGCTGATGCATCTGAAGGACCAATCAGAGCTTACCTTCTTGATGTCGCTGACACTGAGGAGCAAGATATGGCCCTAAATATTCATGCTTTCTCTGCTGGTAAGACATATATTTTCCCACTGTCTTGTTTGGACGATAGAGTCACTGATTCATTATGTTCTTGTTTGTTATGAATTTCACACGTTTACACATGTGTATTTTTTTTTCTGTGTTCCTCTAGGGCTCGGCGGAGCAGTGGGTTACATGCTGGGTGGTCTAGACTGGACTGGTACAGCTCTTGGTCGTGCATTTAAGTCACAGGAACAGGTCCTTTTCTTGTTTGCGGGCATCATCTTCATAGTTTCAGTCACACTGCACATGTTCAGTATACCTGAGCAACACCTCATCCCACCCCACCAGTCTAAAACTACAGGAAGCGGAGAGTCTATCAGCCAGTTGTCTTTTAGGCCTGTTGACCACACACCACCGCTCCTTAATGTGATTGCAGAGGAGGATGTCGTAGCTCAAGCTTCATCCAGAGAGGGCAACGAATCAGACAGGGAAGGAGGGGAAATGGACTTCCTGGCTGTGGACAGAATTCGGAGTAAAAGTGATTCAGTCTTGGCTATGCCAGATGCTGCAATTGAGTTAGATCCTGACCTTCATCCGGATGGTCAGCTGTTCCTGCCAGAGTCACATCACTTTCTACCGGAAACACAGACAGAAGATATTTTCAAGCCATCAGCCGACAGCATTGGATCTTCTTTTCTTCCTGCTCCACCTCCTGAAGATTCAATTACTGTTCCTGATGGGATGCTGGGCCTACAACCTAAAAATGTAGCTTTTCCAGAGCTTAAGGATCCAACAAACAGTCCTTCTCTTCACCTCACAACCGGGTCTGATTCATACAACAGCCAAGTACAGGTGATACAAAGTTTATGTATTCAGAAATGTTCCACTACTTTTGTGATCACTTGTCTTAGCATGAAAGACAATAGGTTATGAGACATTTTATTTATTTTATAAATGTTAACTTGAATTAGGGATCCCAAGTGATTGCCTTTCTTAATAATAAGCCTATTTTTACATGAGGAACAGTATTAAACTTTTCAAAACCTTTGCATTTCTTTCAGGTATATGCTCATTTCTCTGTTTCATTTCTGCCCCAGCAGACCAAGGCTACCAATGGAGTCAATACTGGCTTCTCTGACAGCTCCAATGTAATGAAAAGCCATCCCACCCCCAGGTTGGGAAGTCGCCCCACCAGTGCCTCAGTAGCCAAACGGCCACACCCACTATCATTCTACAGACAGGTACAAGTTCATTTCTTAAGTTACCCTAAAGTTAATCACAGACATTGTGAGTCAGTGTACACTTAAATTTATTTCCTAATGTAAAAAAATCTGTTACTCTTTCCCTCTCCAGCCCTCCTTCACTTTTTCCTACTATGGACGAGTGGGATCACAACGCTACAGACTTCGACGAGCTACAACTGCAAGCCCTCGGCGAATCACCACATCTCGCAGTCTGAATGATCTGACTGACCTCCAGAAGCATGCGGAGAGGCGTGAGTTGCAGCTGTCAGTCAGCAGTTTGTCATCTGACAGCTCTAGCAGTGAAGGCCAGGGGCCTGACCAGGGCACAACTGTCCGACTGCTTTGGCAGTCCATGATGAAGGTGAGCTACATGGGAAATTTTTACAATGCCGGCATCATATTGTATTCTTTTTACTGTTGCACTACAAATGCTCACATCAGGAAGTGGTGAAAACAGTACAAAAAAAATCAAACCTGCTGTTTTTATCTGTGGAATATTTTCTCCATCTTCATCTTCATTTTTTTACCTAATTTTGTCCTCAGATGCCAAAGCAGCTATGGAGGCTGTGTGTGTGTCACCTGGTCACGTGGTTCTCTATTATAGCTGAAGCGGTGTTTTACACAGACTTCATGGGACAAGTCATCTACCATGGACACCCCACGGTAAACACGTGCACAAACACACACCTCCTACCATCATTTAGCAGTTTTGGCAGAAGAGATCGCTGAAAGCTGGAGTAATTGAGGGTGTCAGAATGCGCAGAAACATTCAACTGAGTCATTTGCACAGAAAAACAGCATGCCACACAAGCAGACACGTGCCAACTGCAGACGAAAAACACAATTATCTCATAATTATTACAGCATGTTTGATTCTCTTTTCTCAGGCACCAGCCAATTCCACAGAGCTTCAAAATTATCACAGAGGGGTACAGATGGGCTGCTGGGGACTGGTGGTCCATGCTGCTACTGCTGCTGTATGCTCAGGTAAAGCTCTAGTAGATTTCACTTCTAAATAACTCAACTATTGTGCTTTCCTACACAGTCTTACTTAACCTCATCCTTCTTTCCAGCAATCCTTCAGAAGTACTTGGATAATTTTGACTTGAGCATTAAGGCCGTCTACATTGTTGGAACGCTCGGATTCTCAGTCGGTCAGTGAATGTGGCTGGAGTGGATTATAGCGTAATGTGTAGATCAATAAACCGAACTGTGTTAAAACCACACTAAAATAACTTTTATTCCCTGTCCTTAGGAACAGCTGTGATGGCAATCTTTCCAAATGTTTATGTTGCCATGGTGATGATCAGTAGCATGGGCATCGTCTCCATGAGTATCTCCTACTGTCCCTATGCACTACTTGGGCAATACCATGAAATAAAAGAAGTATGTATCAAAACTTGTTCTTCCATAAATATATGTGAGCAGTGGAACAATATGCAGTTGTAGTCATGATTTGTGTTCTATTGTTCCTCAGTATGTTTATCACAGTCCAGCAAACACACGCAGAGGTTTTGGTATTGACTGCGCCATCTTAACCTGTCAGGTGAGCACTCAACACCTTTCACTTTATGATCCAGCTACATGTACTTTTATCTCCCAACCCTAATCTGACATCATTCTACAGGTTGCATTTTAATGGAGCTAATTCCCTGCTCAAACTTTAAAAAATGACATGTTTTAGTAATGCCCTGCAATTCACTAACAAACACAAATCCTACCTGTCAAATAAATATGTACATTTAATACATCATCCTTCCGAAACACCTACACTGTGTCTTACGATTACAAAAAACATCCTTCAAAGTTATAAAATGTCTTTGCATAATTGTAATTTGCCTTCCACAACTGTAGATGGTGCTATGAGTCAGTTTAAAAGTGGTGGTGGTGTTACGCAGACGTCTGCCAAATATAGGACGTTTTGATGTTTCACACATTTAAAGGATCAAATGATGTAAACAATATCACATTTTATTTTTCTTTTTTTAACAATGTGAATTTCACACATTAGCGTCATCTAAATCAACCGCGGAAAGCTTAATTGAAGCTTAATTGGCTACATATATTTTGACATTGACATTATTGTGCTGCATGATTATATGTTGTTTTTCCAGGTTTATATCAGCCAGATTCTGGTTGCATCAGCACTTGGGTCTATGGTTGAGGCAGTTGGCAGCGTTCGTGTCATCCCTATAGTGGCTTCTGGGGGCTCCTTCCTGGGATTCCTCACTGCCTGTTTCCTTGTTATTTATCCCGATGTGGAGTCTGGCAACGCAGAACAAGACCAGGGCTTTGAGGGTTCAGCTGCAAATGGAAATAACAACAGTCCAAGGCTGAATCTGCTGGACCTCATAGACAAAGAGAGTTCAGAGAAGCACTCCACTGTCTGAGCATGAACTCATAGAGAATGTTTTGGGTTCATTCTTGCCAAGCATAAGTGAAGTTAGTTGTGATTATAACAAATGCGCCTCTGCTAATGTGATGGTCTGTGCACCTCTGAAGGTAGACAGATGACAAAAGAAGGGATAAGGGCAGATGACACCTAATAGGTAGACAGTTGGGGTGCTCTGCTTCTGCTGCTGCTACCTCGAGTCAGTCACAAATAAGTATTTGACGAGTAAGATGAACAGGAATGATAATGAGGGAAGGAGGAGCCATTGAAATTAAAACAATCACCTAACAGATTGGGTTAGGCTGCTGAAACCAACGAATACTACTGAAACAAACATAAGCCTTTATAGTGATGACCTCAGTGGGAGGAAAACACAGCACTTTCATATCTAACCTCTGAGTAGTAGGCGACTGTCACATTAATGCTGGAGACTTATGCAATAAATAATATAAAACAGAGCTAGCTTTACACATATGATGATTTGGCACATGGCAATATTTAACTTAACAGATGCTGCTCCATAACTGCTTCATGTACAATCAAAATGCTGTCAAACCGTGACTTTTTGGTCCTCTTCCTTAAAATTGTAGGTTGATTACAGATAAAAAGTTTTTAAAAGTTTTACATTATAGTGTTTTTTGAAAACACATTCAGACGTTCTACTGTTCTGTTCATGGGGCGGTACGGTGGTGCAGTGGTTAGCACTGTCATCTCACAGCAACAAGGTCCTGGGTTTGGTTCTAGTGTTGCATGTTCTCCCCATGTCTGCATGGATAAATACAGGACCACTCTCTTCTACCACTGATAACACCTCATATCACAGATGGATCAGTTATCACACTAGCTTTATTCATTGTAAAATGCCAAATGTAATGTTTAATACTAAAGTAAATTTGTACCATAAATAACATTTCAAGGCCATATTAGTTAGGACCTCAAGTGATGGGTTTGTGTTTTTTCTTTGATTCTATTGCAGGATGATGCCCACTTCACTTTCTACTGAGTGACTTATCCAAGTTTTTTTCAAATATACAGCACAATCAGTTTATTTTTTACAAAAAAATGGGGAAATCAGATAAGATTTATTGTCTTCTCTGTCATGGTGAAGGGATTGCAGCTTGTGTTTGCACTTTATATTGGAATCTAAATGACCTCAGCTCTGATGTGTACACTGTGGGACGTTACGGTCAATACCGCCTTAAGCTTTGTCCTGAAATACAGTAGTTTAAAATACCTCTAGGATTTAGTGACAGTGTACTTGAACAAGTCATAAGAGGCAGCAGAGTTCGTCTAAAACATACATGTTCTAATTAGAGGTAAACGTGTTATAAATTAATACAGAGTGTGATAAGCTTAGGATCTGTCTACATTCTGTTGTGCTTCCATCATAAAAATGTTGAATATAGAAGTTTAATTGGCACTTACCACTGCATAGAGCATTCATCTGCCACATTGTCACTAATAAGAGTTTGACTAGTTGAATAGAGGAGTTTTAATGTCTTGTGGTCTGAAGTGTCCTAATGGAATGCTGCATGTGGAATAGTGGAGAGACCACATTAATGCAAGGACAATCTATGCAACCTCCTTGTTAGGGGGTTTTCACCAAATTAACCTTAAAGCAAAGAACCTCAGCTTGCCTTTGTTCTTAGAAGACTGTTCAGCTCAGGAAGTTCAGAGACAGTGAAAACATTGTACAGCACCTTTTATTGATTTCAGATTTCTTATTATACAATGAAGATCTTAATTCATTGGATAGTGTTTATAAGGTGTTAAATATTGCATTATAAGTTCTTGGCATGGTTTTTCAAAAGTGATTTTTGCTATCTTTTTTTATATGTGTTTTGGTTATGACAAGTTTACAGGGACTGGTCAAAAAAATAGATATTGTATTTTATGAAGAAAGTTCTCATACAATAAAGACAGTATTTTACCAAACTACAAACAGCTTTATATGGTCATTTGAGTCAGAGCATACTATGGCTGCTAATGGATCTGAAAAAATATGGAATCTGTTAAAAAAATCTACATATTTTTTTGATTATAGCCTACATTGTATGACAAATGGTTTTGATTTCATTCAGCTGTTAAGAGTCTGAAAATTAATATTGTGATTTTTGGTTCCTTTTGCTGCTCTACAAAATTTTGTACACTGAAAATTTGGTATGTTTTATACTATTAAAAAAGTACTAAATGCTTCTCTGGCTTTGTTTTTATTGACATTCCCCTCATGCATCATGGGTACATGATGTGCATACCTATCGGTCGTATATATGTATATCACAGAAGAGAATCTGACTTAAATTGTGTTATGTTACAGTGCTGCATTTTAGAAAGCAGATTGTGCAATTTAGTGAAAGATTCCCACAAAATATTTTTCTCTGTCTGCAAAATGAGATAAAATTGGGCTATAACGTCTGTCTCATAACTTTTTCAATCTGAATGAAGCTGCAAATCTTTTGTTGCTTAGAAATTAGAGATTGAATACATTAATATATGTTATTATTTTACTGGTCCCGCCCACATGACTTACAGTCTGTTGTGTTAACTGATCACTTTGTCAATTACTGCCATCTCCAGGCTAGTGTGAGATATTACAGCAAAACAAATTAAAAGGTTAAAATCGATTAAATGACATTGGATTTGATTTATTTATGTCCTTTGTGTTTCTTGGAAAGTGCATTAATTATTTAATTCATCATGTGACACCCTTTCACGTCTAAAACCGATTAATTTCACTTTACACTGTGGAATGTCTGACATTAGTTTGAAGAAGATGAAAAACTGTGTTGTGGTTGACCTGTTTCACAGAACAATAGCCTGTCTTCAACTTTGTTTTTATAACACCATAATGCGGTTCCTTAACTCGTCAATGCGCATGTGTATCCGTGCACGCATAGAAAACAGGAAGCGGGCTGTCAGACGGTGGACGTGGGACCCGGGATGAGTCGGTGTCATTCAAAGGCAGAGGAGCTTTGGAGAGACTTTAGCTCCGGACCACAGCCATGAAGGACAGGGGACATGAATGAGGACCTGCGAGGGAGTCTGTCAGGAGGTTAGTGATCAGAAACAGACCGGCTCAGGTGAAGTTATGAGACTTTTGACAAGTCGCGAGATTTCCGCAAAGCATCCTCTCACCTGTGGAGCTTGTGACCCAGAATCACATGTCAGAACGGCAATGGAACTTTTACCTGGTGTTGTACTGTAACTACAAGACTTTACTCAGTTTCTAAAATTGTATCCTCCTTCCTCCACAAATCTTCAACTGATGATAATTTGTCGAGATAATCTGAAAGCTGTGGTTTTCTTCGTATTTTTGTTCTTCTTTAGCATTATTGTCTTCTTCGTTATGTTGGCTGCTTAACTATATCTTTCCGCTACATATTTCAAATATAGCCAATAAAGAAACTCATTGTGGTTAAATTGATAACGATATAAATGTTTTGTTACTCAAAAACTGTACTTTATTATTATTATTATTATTATTATTATTATTATTATTATTATTATTATTATTATTTATTTATTTATTTATTTATTTATTTATTTTCAACCAAACGAGTGCAACCTCAATTTTCAGGATTTCCATGGGAGCAGATAAGTGAAATTTAAGTGTTTTTGTACATAAACAAATGTTGTCCACAAACTTGAAATAATTTTGTTTTCAGACGCATCCCTCTTTTTATTCTCATTTATATACATCAATAATCACCTTTTGACGAGGTGCAATGATCACATATTCAGTCTCAGTTACCCTTTATCTATCAGGGCTAAATCATATTGTCACAATAATTGCATGAGAACAGGTAAAAATGCTGTATTCCAACTTTATGGGCAATAGTGTATCAGCCCCTTAGCTAAATAAGGCTTTAACGCAGATGGTTGAAATGCTCCACAAATTACCAAATTCTTGTCTGTGTTACTTAATATTGGTCTTCACATTGTTACTGAGAGAGTTCAGTGCACTGCAGCTTATGAAAACTGGTGCTAATAGACAAAACACAAAGAGATAAGGGAAGTGTCATCAGTTTAACAACACATGTGGTGCAAATACAACACAGCAGAGTACAGGAAATGCACTGTAAATACCAATCACAAATGAATATACAGGCAAATACAATATTGGGTTAACTTTCAACATGGTTCACCTGGAAACGCATTCCATTCACATCTGTGCTACCTGCGGTGTCTTTGAATATTTGTTTGTGTTATGCGGATTTAGAGCAGTGTAATGGTGAGAAAGTGGCAATAACACACATATCACAGCTGGAAATATTGCAATGTGTTACAGTTATTTTAGGAAAACCTATTTACAACACAGCAACACAATCTTTGCTTGAGAACATAATATCACAATATCCAAATGTGTGGTTTTGTTGCATGATTCTGTGTTTCCTTGTGTTTATGTGTATGGTTTTGCTTAAGTTGCACTCTGTTGACCTCTCTCAGCCACCGTGCATTGGTCCAAGCAGAAAATTGAATCCAGTTACAAGCTAGACCATCTCAAACCAAAATGTCACCAGGGTCAGATTTTAGTGAGTTAGATTATTAGATTGTAACTACTGACAACATCTAAGAGGGTTAAACCATTTGAAGGATAGTCTAATGAGGAATTTCTGCCGATTTTCAAGAATCATATGATTGAATTGTGTATTATTATGTCACATCCACTTATAATAATGAAAGACAGCAGGTCATGTGATAGGTTTTTGTGGGATGCCAGTAAATGCAGGATATTCTTAGTGAACTGTTTCTGAGCAGTGATGGTCATATGGCTATAATCAATTTTTAACCACTATGGAATTTATAAGGATTATAAGGGATTTTTAACCAATGTTTTCTAATTCTTCTTATTGTCTTTCAATGGCATCAGTGGTTTATAGTGGACTTAATGCGTACTTTTCTTTGTTGCCCAGTATAAAGTTATTTTTGTGTGTTTTCATGTTTGCGTTCACCCTTCTCCGCACACATGAACTTAATTTTCCAAGAAGAAACAAGACTGTCTGGGACATGAGGGAAATGTGATTAAAAATGTTTTGCTCCTTACTCTAGTGACTCAGTTGTAAATAAAGACCAACTATTTGAAGGTGGAAAATAAGACCTAAGCTAGAATGTCCAACAATGGGTCCATCCTCAGTCATAGTATCTTGATTTACTGTGAAAAGAAGCTCAGGGGGGGGGGGGGGGGGTAAT
>JAPQRQ010000009.1:11829585-11846876 GCA_037367365.1 Apogon talboti | reverse complement strand
GGGTAATTGGAAGATCAGCAACATCCTGTTTCATGCTAACATTACCCCTCACACAGATTAATCCATTCAGTTGTTTTTCAAGTTGTCATAAAGATTTCACCTCTCAGATCCCACTGATACCAAGTGTGTGATGTGTGAAATTTGATGTTTGAGCAAAAATATATTTAAAATGGTGTTTGCCATTGTTTGTCTGAAACACTGATTTAACATATTTTCATTTTCTTTGCCATATAAATACTCAAAGCGAACAAACTGCAAATGTCTGAATGCCTGAAATGCAGTACATGTGAAAAATCATTTTATTTACACATACCATACTTTCGCACTGAGAATTTGTGAATTTACCACAGATTATTTGATGTTAAGTTGGTGGTAAAGTACGTTTAAGGATCATGGATATGTTTATTATCCCAAAGGGCAAATTGTTGTTCCACATAATTAGATAGACAGTGATTAATAGTGAGTAAGACAAAACTAAAACAGTAAGACATGATTAAATACATAGTAGAGAATAAGTATCAACATCATGTTATTTATGAGGCCAATGGTAAATGAACACACTTTGACAATACATTGCATGTCTTTTTATTTTTTAGGCTTCATGAACTGTATGAGCAGACAAAGAAACAGGAATCATACATTTTCAGAAAGGTATTGTCAGTATTAAAACTATGATTCTTCCAGAAAAATATACATATACGTGCAGGTTATTATCACACGTCCAACTGACAATATTAAATAACGTTAGTGCACATTGAACATTTTCTACTGTTGTTTCAGATAGTTCTATATGTTCTGTCTCCAGACAGAGAAGATTTTTTAGCATCAAAACTTCAGCGAAGGTAGTTCTTCACTGTTAAAGCTGTGCCACCATGAAATAAACAGCCAAAGTAAACAAGGCCTGCTGTGTGTGAATCGTAGCCCATCTAATCCATAATTAGTTGTGGTATGTCATGGTGCCGTTTGCTTAGTTTAACCTTAGGACTTTATAGTTTAATGGTATTTGTCTACAGTGAAGGGATTAAAAAACATTTTCATGTCTTTTTAAATCCAAAAGATCTTCCCTAAATTCTGGTAGATAAATACATTACTGGACTTTTCAAAGCTTCTTTAATAAACCAGTTGAGTCGACAGTGCAGAGCAGAGTTACTGAGTTTATCTATAATGTTATAAAACTGCTGCATGTGTTAATGTGCCCATCAAGTAGCTGTAATAATTGATGAGACTTATTTGATCTTGGACTAATCTGTGCTACAAAGACTGCTGGATCTGCCGAAGTTGTTGTTGCTGTTGAACAGCAGCGATGATAATGAGCTGGAACAACCAGTCGGTCATGTGTTGAGACTCTACTTAGACCGTCGATGTGATCTCATACAAATAGCTGAAGATGAGAGAAACAAAACAACTTTCATCTTTTGTAACAAATTTCTCCTGTCTGCTTGCCTGTTGCTTTTCCTGAGTCCAGTGGTTGTTCTTCTGCAGGTCTGAGAGTTTCTGCTGGTCCATCTGAGTTCCGGACTGGTTTCAGCAATGGGAGATCATCTGCCTCCGTCTCTGCTGGAAGTCTGCGTGGTGGTCGGACCGTCTAGTGAGAAACTCCGGGACATCTACCAGGTATTCTCCTCACAGCACGTGATGCCAATTATTGTGATGATTTGTCATTATGTTAAAATGTCAAAGTTGAAACTATCTCAATCAAAACAGTGGCAAAAGATCGCAGCATATTGCAGAGCCACAATTTCCTTTACTACCTTTCACAATAAAAGCCCTGAACATAAACACTATGTTTAGGCCTAAAAGTATTCATTCAGGGCATTTCTATGAAAGATGAATAAAATAGTAAACAGTTTTATTAACATTACATTTAGTGGCATGTTTAGTGACAAAGCTCACATTAATATTAAACATTAATGTTAACTTAGTAACAGGCAACCATAGCTGGAAACAAGAAATATTTAAACATAAGACAACAGATTGTAGAACATAGACCTACTCGTATTAAATATTTTATTGCTGAAACACAACACATTATACTGCTTATTTAAGAACCTTTAATTGTATTGTACTGAGCAAGGAAATAGGTATACACATTAATTGTAAGAAAAGAAAAGAGCTCCTTCCTAATTGTTCCTTCACATTTCAGGCCACCCAGCAGGCCATTAACAATAATGGGACACCAGAACACCGTCTACCATTGGAACCAGAGGTCCTGCATGTCCTGGCCCCTCCCTTCATTAGCAGAACACACACTGACAGCGATATGGTTCGGTCACATGGGAAGAGGCGGCGCTCTTTTCTCAGGAAGAAGAGGGATCACTCTTCTTCAGTTATAACACCTCCCACTATAGGTCTGCTGCATCTTTTCTCTGTCCACACATGCAACATAACAGACTGATAAAATACTAACCTGCACACACACTCATTTTTTTAAGATTTCCAGAATATCCATGACTAAATTTTCCTCATCTTCTCATAACCCCTAACACTTTTGCAGGTAAAAGTGGAGCAGAAGGAAGAGCAAGTGAAGATGTTGCTGTTCCTAAAGACATTGACCTCATGGCTTTACCTCAACTCTGCTTCCCTGGTATTAAATACTCAGTGACACACTCACACACAGTTTCTTTGTTTAAGATAACAATCATAACAACAGACTTCCATAATATTTTCAGAACATATGAATCAAAATGGGATAATTACAGCATTTGCTCCATTTATGTATGTCAGTACTCTCACCACTGTATACATATGTTAATCCATTGATATCTTGTTATCACAAAGCTAAGTGAGTATCTATAACACTAACATGCTTTTGATAGCACTAATGTCTGTATCTACTACTTCCATTAAATTATACAAAGTATCACAAACCTCACAGATATACTGTGAATATAAGGAGGTGCCCTTATGTTGACAATTTATCTGCATATGAGATCGTCTATGTCCACCTGGGCACAAGTTTATATTGACATTATTTAATATTTATGTGCTTATGCAAATAAAAAAAACAATGCAGCAGACTGGATCATAAAACCCCTACATCCTATTAGGAGGAATCTCATCTCTCTAAGCAATATAAGCAAATAAACATCCATACAATCCACAGAAGTAAACAAACTGCGTTTGCTTTCATTAATGATCACAGTTGGAAGAGTTTTGTCAATTATAGTCTCACATAATCAAAGTTAATGTGTATGGCAAAAGTATAGGCACTGTTACTGCTCCAGTTACTCCAGACAATAGTTAATAATCATAGGGTTATAACATGATAATAAATACTAGAACAGGATTTTTGAGCTGTAAACAGTCATATCACTGGTGATGAAATGCATTAATGTTCAAGATAATACACACAAAAATTGATAAAAATGTAATTGTCTGAATTTTGTAGGTGAAAACGGCTCAACTTGTTACTTCCTGTTCCCAACCATTTCATATCACAGAGCTATAGTTTTAGTATCGTCGTGTAATTTGTATAAAACATAAAATATGAAAAAATTTCTGCCAAAACTAATAAAAGATTCTGTTAAACCTTTTTAATTTTCCAATAAAGATGTTATATCACAATTTGGAAACAGTGGACTCAAAGGAGGATCAATTCATCAGAGAATCGATTACTATGTTTGTTGGTTTCAATCCGAAATAACGTATCACAGCACAGGGGAACTCTGGTAGGTTTAAAGAACTACAGGGCTTTACTTCTCTGGGGAAAATGACTGTATGATGGCAAGAAAAACGGCAAAAAGATTCTAATTATAGCATATGTGTAAATTGACATTCATTTTTAGGTTCTCAGGTGTTAAAACTCAAACCCTGTCAGAGCAGATCATGTGGTTCTACATAAGTGCCTTGTGATTCTCTCTCACACAGATGTCCTTTAAACTACTCCTGTGTCACATCCACACCTACACATTCACACACTGATCACCACCATCTGAGTCTCTTTCTGATCATGTGGTGGGTGCAGTCAGACTCAGAACATGGTTAAAGTTACAATTAAAGACGCCACCAACATGTGATATTACTTTGTTGTCCAGTATGATGTCATACAGACAAAAGGAAACTGTTTGGGGCCATACTTTAGCTCATTTCAAAGGGAGAGCGCAGTAAATCAAATCTAAATCCGGTCTAGGTCTTGCATAGTCTATAGCCACATGATAGTGAAAAACTTAAAGAGTGTGTGTGAATATGTACCGTGTTTGTACCAGGTGGGCTCCAAGTAACCAATGAACAGAGAGATGAACAATTCCACTTCCTGGTTTTCACTGATGTTTTTGGAAACAAGACCCATGGAGCGGTCATGCAGTGTTACAGGCCCATAATGGTACGTATGTGTCGCTGTCAGGTCTGACAACATGTAGAGAACATAGCAGATCATGTGTCAGTACATGACATTTCTACGTCTGAATCCTACAATACTGTAGAAAATAACGTGCACTCAATCAAACAAGTCATTTTTAGTTTTTGTTTCCTGTTTTTTCAGGATGGGACGTCTCTCTACCAGAATGGAGCTGGATGCTCTAAGTTTCCTAGGCTTTTCTCTCCCTACGGTTTCTGTGTCATATCTAAGTATCCATACTTCACAGCACTGAAAGATTGTCTGTCATGGTGAGTGACTTAACATCAGTTGGTGGTTGATGGCTTTCATTACATTTGTTTTAGATCAGCACTTTCTTTCTTTCTCATGTATTGTTGATTATGTGTATGTCTTGTAATTACTTGTTTTTCTTTCTTACCTTTTCAGTTTTTTAATGCAGCTGAAAACTTGCCGTTTATCAGACTTGGAGGAAAGAGTGAAGGAGTTTGCAGCCAAACTGTCTCTGGTGCCCATACCACCGCCTGGACAATTACATTTAGTATGTGTCTGCAGTTGTTTAAGTAAAACAGAAAGTGTAACTTGTCAAATGCCACACCACATGTGACTGTGTGGTTATTGTAAAAATGCACAGGTTGGTTTTTACCAGTGAAGACTTACTGACTAACGTGTGCTTTCAGATGTTCAGCTTACGGCCTCTGACGATCATACTACCATCTGGAGAAGACAAAGATCACCCTCCTGTAGATTTAGACCTCCATTTGCCCTTCCTTTGTTTCAGACCACAACAGCTGCTGCAGGTACGACACACACCTGTTGTGTTTGTGTTAGTGAAGCGCCACCTTGTCTCTCACTGTCT
The DNA here is from genome assembly GCA_037367365.1 of Apogon talboti. Taxonomy (NCBI): domain Eukaryota; kingdom Metazoa; phylum Chordata; class Actinopteri; order Kurtiformes; family Apogonidae; genus Apogon; species Apogon talboti. The sequence goes on along the minus strand of JAPQRQ010000009.1, from coordinate 11,841,705 downwards.
CTGTCTCTGTAGGTGCTGTCATGTCTTCTTCAGGAACAACGGGTGGTCTTATTTTCAGCCGACTGGGCCCGACTCACGCTGGTGGCAGAGAGCTTCTTGCTTTATCTGCAGGTCAGTTTATAATCAGCTGTTTAAACAAACCTTATGGAGTCATGTTTTTGGTCTTTAGATTCTTTATCAAACCATCTGTTCTTCAGTCAGTAGTAAACTCCTTCCTCTTGTCTCCAGCCTCTGTCATGGCAGCAGCCTTATGTTCCTGTCCTGGCTCGTGGCATGTTGGACTTCCTCATGGCTCCAACTGCTTTCCTCATGGGCTGCCACCTCAGTCATTTTGAAGAGGTTGCGTCTGTAAGTACAACCATTATTCTCCAAACTGTGTAACAACATTGTCTGGACTGAAAACTAAACATACAATGAACTGGAAGTAATGTTAAAAACTTTGAAAGGCATGGTTGAGTCACTCCTTCTGCTTCAAGCTGGTTATTGTTGTTGTTAAATATGGACTCATACCAGAGCCCTACCACATTACACAAGTGCCACTGAAAAGCCATTTAATAACAATCTCTCTCATCCAGGAAACAGATGATTTGATCCTCATTGACATTGATAATGGAAACGTATCCACTTCTTGCTCTGAGACCATTGACTTACCAGATATTCCTCCAGCAGCTGCAGAATGCTTCACAGAGAGGTATGCATGTACAACAAAGCCACAAATATCTAACACATAAAAAAATATAAGAATGTGTCACTATTAAAACAGACACCAGACTTATAAAAGAAACAGTTCAATTTCTCAAACTTGAATCAGTCAAATGGGATGATTGTGTTTCGCAGGTGTGTGTCCTTGCAGTTACATTTTGATCTGGATCAGTGCCACCATGCAAGCTGCATCGATATCAATGAACATCGGACACAAAGACGAGCCTGGCAGTGCAACCTCAACCATGACATCCAGAAGATTACACTGGAACTGATTGTCAACATCTTCAGGTTCTGAGTGTATTATTTATGTATCCAGCTTTGGTGAAATGAGATCTAATTGAATCGTTCTCCTTAAAAGATGAGTCCTCATTGTGCACATGTATGTGTATTGAACAGGGATGTTAGTAACCATCTGAACTATGAGCACAGAGTGTTCAACAGTGAAGAGTTTCTGAAGACCAGAGAACCAGCTGAGCAGCTTTTTTACAAGAAGGTGAGCACTCATTTACAGAAAATACATGCTTTAATTTGTTCTGCTGGTTCTTTAAGTGTAAAACTGGCCAGTGCCAGCAATTAATCTTCAGTTGACAGATGCTTGATGTTGGCTTCTGGATATGGTATTACAGGGTTCCTGCAGGGTCTTAAAGAGTCTTAAAAGTCTTGAATTTACAAATCTGCATTTAATACCTTAAAAAAGTATTTAAAAGGCATTAAAGTTGATATGGTAGATCTTAAGTTATGTTGCCATTAACGTGTTGGCTTTGTTGTGTTTAAATGTCTCTGTTAAATGTCCAAGCTGCAAAGAAAGTGACGTTTACTTCCAGTTTCACCCATTCCAACCCGACAATTTATATTTAAATTAGGAACCAATTATCAACAACTTTGCAGCCCCCAGTGAGGAAATGAACATTCAGCCCAACACACTTGCAGCTGTTAGTCATGCACGCATCGCCTGAGAAAGCTGACTTTGGGAAGTTTAAAGGATGGCTCACAAGCAACATGTAACCATGGAGAAGTGCAAGTTCAATGATGCCTGGTTGAAGAAAAGTCACTCTCAACATGGTTAACACGACTGGAGGGGGACATATTTGAATCTCGCTGCACCTTGTGCAAGAAAGCAGCTTAACTCAGGACGATGGGAATCAAGGCATTAGAGAAAATAAATACATTTTCCCTAAATTCTAGGAGTCACAAATTTTTTCCAGTATGGCCTTGAACAGGGCATTAAATTCTGTTCTAAGTAGTCTTAAAAAGGTCTTAAAAAGTCTCAAATGTAGATTGTAGAAACCTGTAGGAACCCTGTATTAACATGTTGACCATAGTATCTTAGCAGACGGTAGATATTGGGGTGTTTGCAAATCACCATGACTGTGTTTTAGGTGCTGGAGACGCACATCTTCCATTCCTTCCTCAAGGATCGTCTCAACAGGAAAATGGACAATTTCGCCCGCATGGAGCTCAGCACTCGCTCCGAAATGCAGAAGTAAGTTACTAAAATAAAAATACCTAGAGTTTAATTAACAGATGACATTCATCAAACATTTGTTCTGTCTGTTCTGTCCGCATCCAGGAGGTTCATATTTCAGTCTGATTCTGCAAATAGTCTGCAACCGAAATAAAAGAAACAGCCCTAATGTGTCCTGGGCGCTTTGTTCCTCATAAACAAGGAAGTGAAATATGAGAAGTGTCAATAAATTGTGTTATTTCTGTTCCCTGACCTCCAGGATGAAGGCCATGTTTGAAGTGTCACGCAGACCCACCATGCAGGAGATTCAAGCCCGTAGAAAGAGCTCTATCACCGAGAGCAGGCTGTGTAAGAGGTTAGGGATGAGCCTCCCCAACCTCGGAGACGATCAGACCCTCAGCTTTCAAAGAAACACACTGCTGACCAGGATCATGCTGTCTGATCCAGGTGAGACTACAAGATAAGGAAGGTTATTTAACAAAAAGAGCAGACTTTAAAGCACCCCTCCATTAAAAACATATACACCTACTAAATGTTTTGAAGTCAGTCATGGAATATTTAGAGATGTGATGTGTACATACACTGCACAGCAAGTAAACTTGTAATTAATTATTTTTACATATGCACATATTGTGAAATTTGCAAAGCAGGAGCCACAGTTGTCATTTTAGCATATTATCCCATAAAGACCTAGTGCTACTTTTGTGGCAGTTTCCAAATTAGTTTTTCTCTATATTTAACCCTTTTTAAGTGATTTACCACCATTTCTTGTAATATTATCCTCTTTAGTTTGAGTTATTTCAGTGTAAATCATGTATTTTCCTATACTTACTTCACTGATCATGTAGGTGTTAATTAAATCTCAGTGTAAATTCAAAGGTTATTTTATCAAAATCGGAGAAAACTGAAGAAATAGTGACTTTTTCACTAAAATCTAACATTAACTGAACATAAAACAAGTGTGTCCATCCACTGTCATTGATCCAACTCCATGGGTTTTACTGGTGAATCAATGTTGTAGAAGATGACGGTGTTTCCATGGTAACTACGGAGCCTCTGAACATCCAAACGGGTCATATGTGATGACCATGAAAAGATGACAAACTGCATTTAACACCAATTATTGACATTATTGATAGGATTAGTGGATCAACAGGGATTAAACAGTTTAGATCAGTGGATGGTTTTGGTTAATGGTGGATGTTTGGGTCTTTATGGGTTAAACAAGTTATTTTTCAAAATAAAGTGGTTTCCTCATGTGTTATGACATGTCTGGAGGTGATCCTAAACAAAGTGGCAGGAAGAAATTCAACTCCTGGCTTTCTCTCCCCGTTTTCTTGTGCTCTTTCTGTTTAGTAGCTATGAGAACACATGCTAAACCTGCAAAGGTGTTTAAGCTCCCAGACTTCCCAGCCTCTTTGTCCTTTCACTCGGTCCAAAGTTATTACAGCGAACTGATCCAGCAGCTTGGAAAGGCAATCTTCTCTGTTCAACACGAGAACTCAACTTTGGTGGCAAGGTATTCTACCTTTATTATTCGCTGCAATTCACCTATAAAACACCCCCATCATCATTCAGAAACTATGGTTTCAGAAGCAGTGCATTTCTACTGTTGACTTCATGTCCTTTCTTTATTTTTTGTGTTTGTTGATATTAAGCCAAATAATCTCGGCCTCTCACAGCTCTGCAAATACTGCAGCCTTATATCCAGCTCTGTAGTCTTATTGGTCTTAGTTTGAGAATTGCATAATACACAATCAGATTTTCTAAGATTATTGATAATTCTGAAGAATGTAGTATTTTTTCTTACTTTGTAAATCTTCAGGGTGGGTATTTGGTATGCTCTTTAAATCAATGCACTATCAGAGATGTTGTTTTTTGTTTTTTAAGACTACTTTAGCTGTAAGAACTAACAACTACTTATCACATTTCAGTGTAAAGTCACATAATTATTTTATATACTGCAGATGCGTCACCATCAGCACATTTATTTATAAAGCATTAACAAATCATAGACATCAGTGTCAAGTCACCACTTCATCTCTTATATACAGCACTGTGCAGACGGTTTAGACTACAAGTAGTTTTGTTGTTTTAACAAGAGTAGAATGATGTATTATAGTGTATGAATGGATTTCTCAGTCTCTGTAACAAAATTCAACTGAACATTAAAAACAAGAATTTTAGACAAAGAACAGACTGGAGTATCCAGTATTTAATGTGACCTTCCTTTGTACTTAACATGTCTTTAACTCTGCTGCACAGACATTAATGAGATAATGAGATTTACTGAACTAATCCTCTAGTGTCTTACACCAGGTTTCATTCAACACGTGTCCAATGTTGGGTTACTTTTTGTCATGGGAACAGAGATCACACTAAATACTGACTGTTTCCTGTAGAACCCATGATTTTCTCAAAGTTTTTAATGCTGTGCACAATATTTCACTCTATTTTTTATTGTAGTTTAATAAAAAGATTGAGAAATACATAATCTGCTCATTACAACCACGTAAAAACAACATAGTTAAGGGTGGTCTAATACTCCTGCACAGTACTGTATTTAAGTTCAGTAATATCATCTTTCAGTTCCTTGTCTGTACCTTTCAGTCAAGTATGAGATCATTTCTCCTCTGTAGATTCTACTATTTGCGTGGTTTCATCAACATGCTGTGTTCGCGGCGTTTGGATGCTCTGAGCGATTTCCAGAACCTCTATAAAACAGACACAGCCATCTTCCCCACGCAGCTGGTCACATGGCTTGTAAATTCACTGCATCAAGATGAGAGACAGCAGGCCGACAGGAGACCTGAACTGAAGAGACTCATCCTGAAGGTGAGTCTCCTCAAGCCACTGTCATTTCTCAAGAGGAAGTTGTGTTTGTAGTAGGGTTCATTGTCTTCAAACATATTTCTGTTTTTGTCTCCTTTCACCTTAATTAGGTCAAGATAGACAATGAGAGACCTCTGGTGCAGCCTGATGATCATGTTAAGAAGTTTGAGCTTCCCAGAAAACATCTTCAGCTGGAAGACTTTGTACGATGTGTCCAAGAGTCTGGGATTGTTAAGGACGTCGCAACCATTCACCGTTTGTTCGAGGCTCTCACAGATGGTACGTCTGGTGATAACGGAGGCCATTCAAATAGTGATCATTTTCCCTGACAAAGTATCAGATCTGGTCATGTTAATTTTTTTCTGAGTGCTTTGATAAGACATGGTCTTAGCTGACATGCAGAAGAGACACAGTTAATTATTTTCCACTCAAGCATTGTCAGAATTTTTTTTTAATTGATTATGTGTCTTGTTCCAGCGATGAAGGAAGTAAGCAACTGACAAATGATGTGTCACACTCCTTCATACATACATATTACACCCTGTACATCATAGAAATGGCTGAAATAGATACATGCTGCAAACAGTAGAGGGTGAAATGTTTGTTCAGTCCAAATAATGTTAATCAGCAAATATTTAGATAATTTAGTAATTGTTAAAGTCATTTTTTAGGTAAACATGCTGGTTATCTCTGCTTTTCACTTCCTTAATGGGAGAATTAGCTGCTTTTTACAATTACTAAGGTAATGTCATTATTTTTTTGACTGTTGGTCTGATCATAAAAGAAAAGATATCTTGAGTCTTGTTAAGTGAAACAAATATTTTTCCATTTTTAAAATATTTACATTAATAATGGGAAAATAAACTGTTTAGTTGTTGTTGAAATGTAACAATTTATTTTTAGTACTGAACACTAGTACAATTTTGCTACTGAACTCAAGTTTAATGAGCTGTTCAACTTTTTTTTTCTTTTTTTTACATTTTTCAGTGGAAGAAAATACTCCGTGTCAAATTCCATGTCCTTAACATTTTTCTTTGCCTGATGGTGTGATATTTAGGCTTTGGTCATGGAACAAAATGATAGTCTACATTTCTTGCAAGGATCTCCTCCATTGTTTTGTTATGTAATGATGTGTTACAGATCTAGTTTATGAGTCTAATTAGTCATAGGAAATGGATTTTGGCTGTAGAATTATTAGCAACATTAAACTTGAGAGGCAATACACATTTCATTACATATGTTGTTCACAGGTCCACAGTTCGGTACTCCATCAACCACAGAGCAAGTCTTTAAAGCCACATCAGAGCAGTGGTTTTTAACAAGGCTGAACATGTTTTTCCCCTTTCCAGTTTTTATTTTCAGTCCATGGTAAAAGGCAATCATGCATGGTTAGAAAGAAGAAAAACACGACCGAGCAGAACATCAGATCCAATGGTTTGTAATTGACATCTGGGAGATTGTTTTTATCATGACAGTCTGTGGAACTTTATGATTTCAGACGCTCATTTACTGACAAATTAAGAACAGAACATGCTATTCTGAGATATCCTGGCTGGTTGAAATTGTACTGGAGCCAATATGTTCATGTGAGCATTTGTGTTTTATGTGTTTAATTGGATACATTATCACTGTGGAGTCTCCAGTGTGTTTGTTGTCTTGTTTTTCTATTAGCTGGTGGCATCTGCTTGGCTAATATGCACTGGTAATTAAACATCTGTATTGCAAATGCACTGACGCACCTTGTATTTATGTGTCCCTGTGTATCAGGCCATCCAAATCAGGTGGATCCTGAGCTCTTTAGAGTCTTCTACACCTTTTGGAAGGAGACAGAGGCCGAGGCCCAAGATGTCAACCTGCCCTCTGAGGTCATAGACCACCTGGACAACAGTGAATGTGTCTATAAGTTGTCTTCGTGTGTAAAGACTTCGCATGGCGTTGGTAAAATTGCCATGACACAAAAACGCCTCTTCTTGCTTACCGAAGGACGGGCGGGCTTTCTGGAAATCACAAAGTTCAGAGACATACAGGTCAAGTGGTTTTCTGCACGTATTGTTTCTTTGCTATCTGTTTATTTATTTGGGTGATATAGATATTGTTGATGTTTTTCTTACTTCATCTCTGTTATTGATTATGTCTCTTCTTTTTTGTCTGAATTTGTTTGCGGTCTGTCTGCAGGAGGTAAAGATCTCCTCAGCCCCCTTTCTTCTTCTTCGGATTCCATCTCTTCGTATCCAGACCACCAGCAGACCTGAGGTGTTTGAGGCCAATCTGAAGTCAGAGACTGAACTCTGGAACCTCCTGGTCAAAGAGATGTGGGCTGGACGCAAGATGGCCGACCAACACAAGGTACAACAGAGTCAGCAGGGGGGTCCTGACACATGGGGCTCTGTCAGTGAGGTTGACATTTAATTCAACAAACTTGTTATGAATAATGTTCAGGTTCTTTTGTTTTGTCCCACTTGTTAATGATAAACCACCCAACACAGACATGTCATTTAGCTCATTTCTGGTCTCTCTAGGATCCTCAGTACATGACTCAGGCTCTGACAAACACGCTGTTAATGGATGCTGTCATGGGCTCCCTGCAGACCCAGAAGTCCATCAGCGCTGCCTCAAAACTCGCCTACTTTGATAAGATCAGACATGAAGGTCAGAACTCACTTGTCAACTTTTTCTTCAGTTTCTTTCTTACAGTGGACGCAAAAAAATCAGCTTCATCATATTAGATCATTGTTTGTCTTTCATCAGTGCCCATGATGGTGCCTAAAACGACATCTGAGACGCTTAAACACAAGATCAACCCATCACTGGGCCTTTCTGAACCCCAGACTGTACACGTGCTGCTATACACACCAGGTGCAACTTGTGAACTGCTTTCATTTGCATGACTGTTGTATTGAATATGTCCTATATGTATTTTGTAAAGGCAAATGAATGAGTAGTAAGATATGTGTAAGTCTTATATCATGGACTCTATAATGTGGGTTGAATTGCAATTAAGTAGAAACAGTGTCAAGTACATCCACATACTGAATCATGTGCCTCTTATTATCTGGAAGCTTTATTTTCTATGTAATTTGCTATATAGAGGTGTGTCTGCTGTCTATTCATTGTGCAGTCACAAGTTCCCCATGGTCAGCTGGTTTTCAGTTCTCCCAATGAACATTCAGGTCAGAGTAAGAACAGGTGGAACAAAAGAAAGCAAAAGGATGAATATATTTCCAGTATTTTTATAAACCTCAGTCCTAGATTATCAGTTTGGTCTGATGTTCTGTACTTTTCATATTAGAACCTGATGGAAATGGATGAAGATTTAGATGTTTGTACTCAGAAGTATATATCAATATAGCATTCAATAAAATATTTTATTGAAACCCGTTGAGGCAGACTGAGATTCAGAGGAGGGGTCAATGTCTGTAGATTTCTGTTTTTACAGTTGACTTCAGTAAACCTAATCCACATGACCTCATTAGTTTTACTGTGCTGTGATGGATGTCTTGTTAGTGGCTGCCATTTATTTACACTGTGAGAACAAAGGCAACTTCAAGCTACCTATTAAACCGTTACTCATCAGTCAAAGGCGTTAAACACAGCAGATAACCCAACATTTAACAGAATAAAAATAAGACCATCGCAGCATTAGAAGTGTGAAGCAAGTGTGAGCTTAAGTCCTGAAAATAACTATTCTATTTTCCTATTGGCTTTTAGGGATGTAAAAAGACACACACAATAATAATAATAATAATAATAACAATAAGTGACGTGTCCCATTCTGTCTTCAGGTCAGTTGACTTGTAACGGCTCAGGCACTGAGATGAATCCAAAACTGTGGGTGGCTCTGAGTGGTGGCCGAGTGGTTGTGTTTGATGCAGCCAGCTGGTCCATGCTGGAGGACTGCATCATGGTTGGAGAATCACAGCTGGTGAGGAGACATGTGGCTGAGATATTTGACCACTGAATATTCATCCTCTGCTTAGACAATCCAGTTTTCCATTTTAGTGTTTGGATAGACACTGCAACGAGTGATGACCCACTTGTAAAAGACCTGACACGGTTCTTGGGTTTTAACTTCAGGTTCAGGTTCAGTTTATTGTCATTTTGTATGGTTACATGAAAACAAAATTTGTACCGAGGACCGGCAGTGTACAACCCCTAAATAACACTCTAACAATAAACTTACAACAAGCAAAGCAGTGATCATCACACTATATTCAGTTCACTATAGTTCTCTTTGTTCAGGCCTTTTTAAATGGCCTTTACTGTATTAAAAGTACTGTTGTTATGACAGAAACACAGCAGAAAATATCATAGTGATCATATGTGTTTGGGTCAAACTGAACACTTTAAGAGGTTAATTGTCATAAGCAAACATTTAATTTGACAGCCTAATAAGTCTAATACATTGATGGTTCATGATAATGTTTTGAAACATGTCCTGCAAGATTTGTAAGTGTGAGATATGCCCTATATTTCTGTTATGTTTCTCCCACTTTGCTGCTCATAATGAAAGTTCAAGTGCTGTGGCATGAATGTAGCCTTATTGTGACTTTTTATCACTACACAGCCATACATGTATCCATCCACTTGAGTATAGTTTTTATTATTGTTATCAGTTATTTCCCTTTACACATTTGCAATATTTTCTGTTGATTACCATCAGAGCTCAATATCCTATGACATGGCATCCAACACAGCCTTTTTTATGGTATAAAGTGCAGTTTAACTAAGAATCCTTATTCTGTGTCTTAAAGAACTGCATGCTGGGATTGGTCCAGGAGCAGGTGTGGATAGGATCTCAGGACTCCGTAATCTACATCATCGACACCCACAGCATGTCTTGCAACAAACAGCTCACTGAACACAGACACGAGGTGACGGGACTCACAGTGGACACAAGAGAACACAGGTAGACAGTGTCAGTACTTCACAGTAAAAGAGTGAACAGACAAAGGCTTCCAGCCCGCCTCATTTCTTCCGTTTTCCAGTCATCAGACGTTCTCGTGCAGCTGTGATGGGACAATTCTGCAGTGGGACTCATCCAGCCTCAAAGTGAAGCGTCAGCTCCACCTCAGCTGTGATCGTCTCTCCTCCATACAGATCCATGAAGGCACACTGTGGTGCTGTAAGTGTAATCATTTAAAATAGAAGAAACTTTACTTTTAAAATACCTTTCCCAACTAAAAATAGAAACTAATAGCGTCTGTCTGTTGTTCAGGTTGTACTGATGGTATTGTGGAGCTGAAAAGAAGTGGAACACCACAAAGAAGGATGCCGCTTCCCGACGACATACAAAACATACCCAGAAACTTCAGCAGCTTTATTGTGATCCCAGAGGTGACTGGGCATTTCTTATCCAATACACTATAGGGTTAGTTTGGATTTGTTGAAGTGCGTTTGTATGAGGTACTTATTTACAGTCAGTGTAGAACCGGCAAGAGACCAGAGAAGCAGGGATACTGGTAAGGAAGACATACTATGTACTGCTATGGATGAATGCAGCAGTAAAGCCTATTTTAGCTCCCCTGAAAAAATCAACGTCATTTGAGAGTATGTTAATGATCGAGAACTTTCTGTGAACAGGTCTATCAAAACAGTGCAGAAGATCGGGATGTATTATACAAGAAACACTTAACGGAACAAGCTCATGAGTTCAGACTTCTCAGTACATAGAGCGGCCGTGGCTCAGATGGTAGAGCAGGTCGTCCGATAACCGAAGGGTTGGAGGTTCGAATCCCGCTCTGTCTGAGTCATGAGCTGTTGTGTCCTTGGGCCGGTGTATGAATGAGTGTGAATGGTCAGAGGGGCCGTTTGGCGAATTGGCAGCCACACTTCTGTCAGTCTACCCCAGGGCAGCTGTGGCTACAAACATAGTTTACTGAAAAGTTTAGTTTGCTGAAAAGCACTGTAGAAAATCCAATGCATTATTATTATTCAGTACATGTGATTTATGTCTAATATTGTCCTTACCGCTCCTTTAAAATCATGAAGAATCTGGCTCTGAATGTACCACCCACATATTCCATACATCTCATGAAGCGTCCATTGGTCAAGAATAAGAGATGGAGTGAGTGTGTCTCCTCCAAAACTGGTTTAATAAGGAAAATAGACCCACATCCTAGTCATTTGCATAGAATAAGGGAAACCTGCATTCCTACAGAGAGCAGAACGACAAGATTTAAGCTCAATATGTCTGTGAACCTTGAGCTGTTGATGTTTTGTCTGCAAGTCCACTTAGAGGACAGAGTGTAAGGCAAAGTGTTCAGACAACTGCACACGTGACCACACTCTGGTGTCAGAAATCAGAAATGGCTGAGGCCAAAGGTTAAAGCAGAACTTCTGTTACAGTTATATGTTGAATATTTTCACCGCTTTACGTAGCTCTATCTTATCTGCTTCTCCAAGCTGAGAGCATACCACCTGTTAACTACTACAATTACACTTTAATATTTGGCATTCTGAGGACACTAAAGAAAGAATTTCATTGTACAAGGAAACCTGTTATGTTAATGTGCATATGACAGTAAACACTTTGAATTAAAAAACCCAAACTGTCAAACGATTGAATAGATGGAGGAGTATTTATTGACATATTTCCTATGTAAAGGTACATTCATAGTTTATTATTAACTTCTTAATCTTTCACCAAAGATGTTGGTGTTCACTTGGTATTCACCCACAACAGTAAAAAATGCATTTTGAGTCTTCATTTACCTCTGATGACAGTGCGTTATACTTATAATATAGTGTATTGAGCATGCTTTTTTTTTTTTTTTTTTTTTTTTTTTGCGCAGCGAGGCGAGTTGTGGACCGGTTCTTCAGACTCAGGAGAGCTGTCTCTGTGGTACACTAACCACAACAGACGTCCCTTTAAGAGAATCTCACTGCCGGGTTGTTCAGGGGTCACCTGTATGATCCAAGTCAAGGACAAGGTAAACTGTGATGGCAGCTCACAAAATATGTAACAGAAGACAGATAACTTGTTTGTTTCTATGGTGTGTATTCAGTATTTGCAGTTATATGGTAAACATACACTAGTGGCTTCATGGTAAAAAAAAAAGACAATGTTTATAGAGGAAGCAAAGTGGAGTCATGATGGAAATGTTTGATTTGATTTGAAT
>JAPQRQ010000009.1:11791050-11802328 GCA_037367365.1 Apogon talboti | reverse complement strand
CTGTAACTGTTGCTGTCACTGTCTTGTAATGTATGTGGAAATTACCAAAAATAGTCACTTGCCTGATAAAGGGTTAACAAGATCCAGAGTCATGTTGTCGCACTTCGCTCTTTGTGATATTCATAGATCAATTGATGGAGTGTTGACGAACAGCCCAGCTAGCACTTCCCTTATTGAACTCCTTGGTCACAGTGTCTTGTATGTGATGGATCAGCAGTGTGAATGTGGAGTCAGTGTTTTGTGTTCCTCACTTCATTAAATCAAATCTTAACAAACCTTGTCCTGCTAAAACATGATCACATGTATTAGTAAAACAATGTCTATATGAATTTTTTCCCTCTGCCCTTGACTGTTGCCTAAAAGTATGTGTGTGCATGCAGCATCCATGAACAAGGGGATAATATGAGCCGAGTTTCAGTTTTTCCTTTTCTGAGCTGCCAGTTTATTGCAAGCTATATTTGTTGAGGTCAACTGGATTGCACAGAACCCACTAGACATTATACAGTAAAACAGCAATGACTTCTGCTGAGCTGGCATGGGAAGTTTTGGGTTGCCATGGAAACAATCACTGCTGAGCATTTGGCTCAGTGCTGCCGCCTCCTCTCTCTCTTTTTACATATCCATCTATTTTCAATTCACTCTTTATCAAAGTTGAGAAAAACAGAGGCAAATGAGCAAGATTGATTGGGAGGTGGCTGAGATGGAGCAGAGAAACAGATGCTCTGGTTCACCTTAGGGGAAATGTCTCTTAGCAGGTTCCTCAGGGATGTAATCAGAGCAGAAGGCAAGGCGTATAATGAGCTGGATACGTTTAGGTTTCATTTCTGACATTTCTGATCTGTCAAACTTTCAGTTTCTCTTCAGTTTCTTTGTTTTGTTTTCCTTTAACTACCCTCCCTTGCTTGATTTCTCTTTTTCTTCTTGTTTTTGCAGTACTGGTCCTTTCCTTCAAGGTTGAGGGCAGCACTGAGAGGGCGGTGGAAATCTGCTGACATCATCTCCCAGGATCCAGTCATAGCTTGGCTAAAAGAGGAGGGAGGCAGAGAAGGGAGAGATAGAAAGAGATACAGGGAAGAAGGGAGGGAGGGGACCAAGAACATCAAGAGAGTATACTGCAGCTCACCCTCTTTCTCTCTCTCTCTCTCTCTCTCTTTCTCTCGCTCTCACACACACACACATTTTCAGATGAACTGGATCATGAGGCTCTAAAATACACGCCCACAACAGCAGCATCACTGTGCTGCACCACAGAAAGAGACCAGCTCACTCTCCCTCCTCCTCCCTCCCTCTCTCTCTCTCTCTCTCTCTCTCTCTCTCTATCTCTCTGTGTGTCTGTCTCATACACAAACACACACATAGACAGACACGTGCTGCAGGGGAAGATCTAAGTGTTGGGTCGCTGAGCATTCAGGTTCCTCCTCCCCTGCTTTCTTTCTCCCTCTCACTCTCTCTCACTCTCACTCCCTGTTCACCTTGTCTGTTCCGACTGTATGGTTTATTGTTGCGTCAGAGCCAAAGAGAGCCAGCGAGAAGCATGCCAGGGGAGAGCATTCACAGATCTGTCCCCACCGACAAACACCCTGAGTCGGGAGCTGAGGAGACAGGGCTCCCTGGACCAGGTAGGACTTCTGGGGTTTGGGATACTTAAGTTAATAATATAAATGCAACTAGACAAGGGCATATTCATGAAGATGGGGTCAGGATAGTGGAGAGCAAGTTGGAAGTGTTGAATTTAGATTTATGTAGAAGGAAAGAGAGTTACGAACACGAAAGATGGAGTGAAAGTGTAAAAGACTTAACACTATCTGCTTGGAACAACCATGTGGTGAAGTGTCAGCTGGGTCATTTATGTCAGTCTGTGGACATGTGCAGCCTAACTACGCTGTGATTCAGCTGCATGCTAGCCTCCTCACTAAACTGCATGCTGAATCGCCCTCCAGCTCCCAGCTATTATCATCCTCTCTGAAGTCTCCACCCTGGAGCTTAACTCCCTGCCAACCTCTATGCACTCCACACTATTAAATCCATATTAACAGTCTGTCTTGAAATGCACCATCTGACTTCCAAAACCTTTGTTCTTTCAACCTCCTCGGCAACTTCCATCATCGTCAGGACCCCAGCTTTGTGCCCCCACCCCACCCCAAACCCTGGCAGCCCTATTCCTCCTCCCGTCTTCAGCCCCAGTGCTGCTCCATTCTCTTCCACATTTCCTCAGCAGTTTTGCAGGCTGTCACTGGCTCCTCCCTTCCCCCATCCTCAGCAGGAACATGACACAGCAGCATGGCAGAGCACTGTAACACAACCACACAGCACAAGAGCTGTTGTTATTGTTGTCAAATGTCAGATAATCTCGGTTTCTGCTTATTTGTATATTTATAGTTCTGAACTCAAGGAGGTGAAAACAATAAGTAGGTAGATTGGGAGATTGAGTATAACAATAATGTCCCTTAAATCACAGTAAGGTAATAATGCCCACAATAGTATTCTATTACTGGAATCAGTGATACATAAAAGAGTTCCTTCAAAACACTGAAAACAAGTTACATTTCGCAGATATAAGCTTTATCATTGTAACTGTGTGCCTGGTGATGTTCAAAATACACTCCTACACTCTAATGGAAGTAATTTATAGTTCGCTATTTTGGAAATTTTCCTGTTATAACTTAACCATTGACCTAATCTGTGGAGGCTTGAAATTATTTTAAGCTTTCTTGGCCTGAATATTATCAGCGGAGGGAGAAAATAGAACTATTGGATGCTCTGGTTAAAACTTGTAACCTACTCTGGCACACACTTGATGAAAAAAAAAATGTTAGAGCAATGAACGTACTAAAAAGAAAGATGTAATAGATGAGACTATTGGGATGTGTCTTTGTGGCTCCATCTGTAGCTGAAACAGAGGCTCCCTTTGGGGCTGACAGGCCGGAGTTGCAGGATCTGTGACGCAGCTCCAGCCACGCTCAGTTTTCTGCATCCAGCTACTCGTCCACCAAACTCTGTGCTTGATTTCACCACCTTCCCCCAGAGAAGACTATCAGGCTGGGCCGGAGACGAGAACAGCGGCAGACATCTCCTGACTGCAGCATTAAGTCTGCAGCTAAGAGATGGACAGACACAGTAGACAGACCTTACAGTATAAACCATATTGGATCATTTAGGCAGGATGGCAAGGGTGTAGCTTACACTTACACATTCATTGTCATATTGTTTAGAAAATTACTGGATTTATTATTGATTGTGATCACTGTCACATCTCAAAATCACAATCAACATACAGTGAAAGGTAATGTCCGTGCTTATGCTTTTCTGTTTGATTAGTGGCAGGTTTTAGTCACTGTGGCATGACTCAGCATGCACACAAACACATCTAAGGACTTATTATTAGGGCAGTGATCAGGCAGTGCTGTTAAGTGCTGATGCTTGCATCCACCAGCTAAGGCAGGGCAGGAGAGCAGTGAGAGAGTAGAAGCAAAAAAGATACTGTTTGAAGAGAAGAAAAAAAAAAAAGCATGGGGGCGAGAGAAGGATTCAGCAGACCAGGCAAAGAGTCACAGTTGTGAAACAAGAGAGAGATTCTTACATTGTTTTAGAAAACAGAGTTGAGGAAGATAGAAATTATGGAGTAAAGACACAAGGGATGGGCTGTAGAGCAGAGAGTGAATTAGTAAGTGATATCTGGGTTCCTGGTAGAGCAAAGTGTGTGTGTTTGTGGCTGGCACTGAGCTACTTGTGTGTTATAATGGCCAATCAGCATGTGGATTGAGGTCACCGTGGCAATGGCCCAGTTAAAGGGAGGGTTCTGTTCCATCCCTGAGTGATACAAAGAAAGGGTATTACATCATTTCCTTTGGCGATATTTCAGTAAATGTACAGTTTTGTGTATGGTAATCGATTCAGCATAACAAAATCAGTTAAGGTAAGTGGCTTAACTGAAACAAATGAAGAATATGGGCCTTTTATTTCATCTACTCCACCCCTCGGCCTTATACTGCTTACTAGTGACCTAATTCCTTTCATTCACCAGTCACTTCCCATTGTAATCTGGATGACAGTTATTAAGATGATAGCATGATCTGTAAGCACAATACAGCCATTCTGCTGTGGTTGATGCATCTCTGTGTGAGGTAGTAGAAAAGAAAACGATGCAGTTTATATCTTGTTTTCCAGGTCTAGGCATTGGTCAAAGGCCACGACAGACTGCTACAGTGAATCATTAGACACTTAAAAACAGCAGGATTATTTTTCGAGTGCTCGAAAAAAAACAATGAAAACATGTTTTCAGTTCTTCATCAGTCAACACTTTTCAGTAGTGCTCATTTCATCAAGGCCATTTGTGGTGTCAGAGTAATACTAAGAGCTAAGAGGTGTTTGATGTAATTACTGGCATTTTGGTGACATTTTTGTTGCACTCTAGTGTGGAAGAATAGAAAAAAAGTTCAACCGAAGAGACAAATCTCTAACACATTTCACTCTTTTTCTGTTTCATGTTGCGGTTTCAGACATGACCAGACACCCATCTACTGATTCCACGCCCAGTGACAGTGGATCCTCGCCCAGTGACAGTGGGTCAAGCCCTTCTCCCAGTACTCCTCAGAAACTACTCCCAGCATGCACCTCTCCATTTGGCCCACGGCTATTTCATGCAACATCTAGCTCCTCTGGTACTCCAAGACCTCAGCCTGAGGGCTCTGACCATCGCCACACACCTCGACTTTCTGGAAAGTTAGGTGGTCATGGACCTTGTGGCCGCCATGTCCCAGTTAAGATGGAAAGAATCAAGGTGTGTGTTTTTCGATGTGCTGCAGTAATCATTTTTAGTGTTTTATCAGGCAACCATTTTTATTATATTCACCACTAGCTACTTAGGTAACATATTAGTAGCATGTTGACTCTTTATTAGTTTAAGCACTTATTAAGGCATTATTTTAAATGATAGTACATTTAATAACCTCCTAATCACTGCATAGTTTTGGAGAGTAAGGAAGTTCATGTACAAGAATTATGATATTAAGTTCTAAAATGAGGTCTGAGTAAGACTTCATGTCATTAAATAATAAGTAAAAAGCTAGTGAGGGGAAAAGGCTGGTTAGTAGCCTAATGTGTGGCACTTTATAATCACAATTAAAGAGACAATATAGTATTAATGTAGATAATATGTAGTTAATGGTAAACATATGGACCTGAATATAAATAAAGCTTAATATGTACGTTGACTTTTTATTTCGTAGGTCCTGACTGGTTCTGAGGTGGAGAGTGACTATCAAGAACCACAGACCATTGACACAAGAGTGGTGATGGGTCAGGAGGCACGGCTCAAGACAACAGAAATCCAGAAAGGGAAACCTCCAGTTGGCCCAAGTGGTCAGGAAATCCCTGCACCTACCAGTCTACCTATCCCAAGCTTTTCAGCTCCTCAGGCACAAGTAACAGAGACCCAGGTAGAAACCAGTAAGGATGGAGGCCAAGTACAAAGCCAACAAAAACCACAAGACCAGGAAACAGACGCTGTACATCCCCCTACCACACTCCCTTCCTCCTTACAAAGCCCCCTACTCCCTGCGTCTTCCTCTTGCCCTGAACCAGTCACACCTGAAGACAATTTGATAGAAAACCAAGAAGAGAGTCAAACACTCTCTCAAGATGAAGTGCCTTCCTCGTCTTTCTCTGAACTGGTCTGTCCGGTTACTTTGTCCTTCTCCGAGCCTAATTATGCTGTTGACCCACTACGAGTGGGTGTGCCCTCATCTCTGGACCCTGACCTGTACTATACTGCACCTTCCACCCCAATCAAGATGGCGTCCCGCTCCTCACACCTTAAACATCATTCATATCCTGGTTCTCCAGCCTGCCCTCTCTCACCTGGCTCTCCTTCAGACAGTGAGGACCTCTGTTCCCCTCTCACTTCTCCTTCTGGCTCTTATATTACAGCAGAGGGAGGTAGCTGGACGTCCTCTTACACATCTTCTACATCACCGTCCACCTCTCCAAATCTACTCCTCACAGAAGAAACGCAGGAAGCTCCTGCTTGCTTTGTGGGCTCCTTATCAGAAATTGGAGATGAGGTTGGGGAGGATAAGGGACGAGGAGGAGCAGAACAGGAAGAAGACAAAGCAGGAGACTTCTGCCTCTGTCGCTCTGAGGATTATGGTATAAATTCACAGACGGGCATAACAGAGACAGTGATTTTAGAGGAGGAGGAGGAGGCTCTAAAAGGGGAAGAGATCACGATTCCCAGAGAAACTTGCCGCCCTTGTTGGGTGACTGATGATACATCCCCTTTAAGGAGCAGTAGCAGCCGGAGCAGTGACTCCCAGGAGGATGGAGGAGAGTCTGAAAGCTCACTCTGCCCATTGGAGGAGGCCACCGCTGGGTCAGCAGAGTATTCGAGGTCTATGCAGACTGGTCTGAAACTGCAGCTGGAAGCATGTATATCTGAGGAGCCTTATGGTCAGTTAGATGACCATGCAGAACTCGCCTCCACTGCCTTGACTCCCGACACTGAGAACATGACCATGGCTTCATCCAGCCTTAGCCCCGACTCACCTGTCATCCCCTTGGATGCTTTTTGCTCTGGAGCCTTTGACAGACTTGGCCCTGGTTCTTTCATGTTCTCCCAGGCCACTTGTGCTGATGATATACCAGAAGACGAAAGAATGATCCCTGCCTCCCTCATCTCATTCCCACTCCACACAAGCCTTATTTTCAGAGCAGATTCAATGGAAATCACCCTTTTCCCCACAGAAGATGAGAATGAAATAGGAGAAATGAATGACAGAAATGAAAGGAAAGATGTTGATGCATATGCAGCAGGAGAGGAGGAGGCAGATGTTGAAGATGATGACGATGATGATGATGATGATGAAGAGGAAGATGACGATTATGGTGATGATGATGATGGTGCTGGCACTGCTGATGCAAATGATGAAGAAAATAATGATGACATTGGTGATGACTATCATGATGAAGCATGCGAGGAAGCTAAGGTTGAAGTGAAAGTAGTTGAAGAAGACCAGGAAGAAGATGACGAAGAGTGTGATAGCAAAGCAGTGGAGGATCCTACAGATGAGGACAGCTCAGCATCTTTTCTTCACTCCCTTTCTGAAACATCCATTAATGAAGGGTTGGATGAATCTTTCTGTTACCAAGATGATACAGACGACTCATTAGATTCAGCCTCTTACAATGGAGAAGAAGATGAACGTCTGTACAGCACTGAGAGACATGCACAATCACTGGAACCCACTGCTATGGACACACTTAACCCAAATGAAGTTCAAACAGAACCTGAACAGGAGTCTACCACTGGCACGTGTCATCAAGAATCTTTGCACATGAAACTCAAATTAGAGGATCCTCCTGAGACAGCCTGCACCTCTGAAGCCTTTGCAGGAGACCTCAAAGGCAAAAATCTAGAAACAAAAAGTCTGAATGCACCTGAATCCCCTCAGACCCAATCAGAACCTGAGAAAAAATCTGCTGATGAAATAAGTCATACAGAGTCTATGCACATGCAAGCAAGTCCAATAGAACCAGTTGATAAGAGTAGGACTGAATGTGACATGGATATCTCTGCATCTTCCGTCTCTCCTCCCCCGCCAAATGAGACCCCAGACTGCAATTTGACCACACCCACTGGTACTCCAGCTTCAACTTCCTGTGCTCCTGATTTCCACACTTCTCCTTCTGCCACTGCCTCTGTAGCTTTCACAGATTGTACAACAGACACTCTTGCAGCAGAACTAATTCCAGAGAAGGTCGAGGAAAATCCCCAGCTTAAAGATGTACATTTAAAACAGAGCAATAATTATCCAACGGAGGAAACCACAAATGAACCAGAAAGAGACTCTTATAAATTGCTAATCAAGCCTCGTCAGCATCAGCCAGAAAGCCGCAGGACTATAGAAGCAGGGAGGCTTCTATTATCGAAGTCTTTCTCCAATAAGTCTGATCCTCCTGTGCGAGCAGAGGCCAGCTTTAGGTCTAGTATGTACAGGGAGTCAGACACAGAGCTTGACCAGAAGAATGGGAATGCTTCAGCTGAGTCTATGAGCATGGAGTGTGGAAGTACTGATTCTGGTCTGTCTCTGAATATAGGGCTGACAACTGCCACCAATGACTTGAATAAAGGAGTTCTTCTTCTCTCTTGTCCTAAAGATGCCGGAACCAACCCCAGTAATATTCCTGTGTCTGCCTCTCCAGAAGTCACATCTGAAATCTCAGACAATTTAGCTCTGAGTCCCGAGCACTGTCCTGGTGACTCGGCCCAGGAGAACCTGAGAGAAAACACTTTGACCACAGATGAGGGAGCGCTTGCAGCGATGGGATCTCCCTCACCCTTGGCCATCTCACCCAAAAGGGAAAACTCAGAAACAGACAAGGAAATAGGTGTTGGAGCTGGGGCATGGTGTGGTGACAGAATGGGTTTAGATTTAGGTTTAGGATTAGGATCACGGGCTGGGTTTGGTGTCTGGGGAGCAGGAGAGTCTCTCTCTCTGTCTCTTGGGAAGAGATATGAGCTGGAGGCAGACAGCCTGCTCATGTGTGACACAAAGGGTCAAAAGACACAGTCGTGTGAGGTTCCCAACATTAGCAGCGAAGTCTACAAAAATTACGACAATGTTCTGGTTTCTGTTCTGGATGAAGATGATAACAACAGCCTGTTTCAAAAGAGGGACAGAATGGTGGATGAGGAATTGATACGAGACACAGCTTCTGAGTCAAATTTAGCCAGTTGGAAGTCCATTGAGGAGATCTCAGAAGCTGGAGGTGGAGAGGATGGAAGTTCAGCATTTCCTGCTGATGATATCAGTAATCTTCATCCAGATAATGGTGGCGATTACACAGACACACAAGTGCAAGACACTTGGAAGAATTCTAAAGATAACAATGACTCTGCCTTTGGCTCATTGGAGTTAGCCATGCGTGGAGGTCTGAATGCTCTATCAGAGGAGGTGAGACCTCAAAGTGTGACTGTCAACAATAGAGACACTGTGTCTAATATTCCACTTGAAGAGATGCAACCTCAGGCTTCTCACATAGTCCTTGAAGACGGAAAAGTTCCAGTGGACAGTCCAATAAACCTGTCAAAGGAAGATCACCACAGCATCACTGTACCTGTAATTAAAACTAATATGGGTAAAACTGTAATGAGTCAACATTCCTGCTCCCTAGAAAATGCTAAGTCAAGTTGTCATGCTAATCCTGGCCGTCAGACAATCACTCCAGAGATTAATACAGCATTTTCTTTACTACAAGGATCATTCGGTTCTTTTACTCCCAGATGTAAGTCTAATGAAATCAGATCAAGAAGAGGTTGCCAGGACAAGGTGGAGAATAATGCCCAGTTAAAGGAGCCCCAGGGTGAAGGCCAGAGAAAAGGTGATGTCAGCCAAGTGACAGACAGACATGTTGATGAACCAAAGACTAAAGAGGCCTTCAGAGGACAGCAGCTTGGTGTGTGTAACTCAGGGGAAGAAGGTGGGGAGTCAAAAGAAAAAGAGAAAGCAAAAGAGGGAGGCAGAGATAAAGAAAATAACAGAAGTGAAAGACAAACCTCTCCAGTACAGAATGATTCAGAGCACTTTGATTGTCACACCCCTAAGGGGGAACTTTGCACAGATAAACCGATAGCTGCTAAGAAGGGGAGGAGAGGGAAGCAGAACAAAAACAGGGCTTCTCATACAGGCAGCCATCCGGACTCAAGCCCTACATCTGCTGATGACACAAAGAAACCCTGTTTTGCATTAAAAACTACAACTGATGGGTTATCAGAAGGGATCACAAACAGTTCTAAAACGAAGCGAGACCAAAAGCCGGACAACAAAGCTGTGTCTTCAGACTCTCAGCGGAGGACAGATAAAAGTGAATCTGATTCAGAAATACAAAAGGAAAACAGTCCGACTCCTGATGTCAAAAATTCTCCCCATGAAAGCTGTAAATCTACCACATGTATCCCAGATAACCTCAATGTTGTGGTGGCAAAGAATCAAGAATTACATCTGCAACGGGGAGAGCTCGACAACAGACCTCTGTCTGTTAGTCAGAGGGGAAGCACAGTGGACATTAATGACAACAACATAAATACTGGGGACTGCTCATCTAACCAGGACTCCGTATTATACTCTCTGACTCCACTTTCCACATCCACATCCCCTGCTGTGTTCTCCTCTGCTCTTGCTTGTGCCTCAACAAAGCCAGAAGATGATCTCCCCACACCTGTGCAGGAATCCCAGCCTGTCCTCTCATCCCATCCACAGTCTACACTGAGTATGAGTCACAACACTTCCACCATATGCTCTACCTCCTCTACAATCCACCAAGCCACTGTTTCACAATTTCTTCCAAGCACTAACCTCCAAGAGGCCACTGTTGTCCTTTCTACATCAACTGCATCTGCCACCAGTGTCTCTCTTCCTTCACCCTCCTCTGCATCACCACTCAGCCTGTCCCAGCCGACCCAGGAGTCGTCTACATCTGGGTCTAAAGCTCCAGATTCAGCATGTGTACCCGACTCTGTTTCCCTATCATGCTCTCAGTCCCATTCACAGCCTAATGTCAATACGCAGCCTCACAAACAAAACAAGAAAGGTCGTACATGGAGCACACAAGACAGGTACAGAGGTGGGTATATAAATGACAGTAACGATATTCATTCAGGTTGGGATTCTGATAAAAATGTACTACACTTTATATTAATAACCTGTCAACATCATTTGATTTTATGTGGCTCAATACAAGCAGAGATATGATAGAATCAAGTTGTTGAGTTTCCATCGATAACTGTGGTCGATTTGTGCGATGTGCGTTTCCTAAGATCCCAGCCTCGCCGAGGAGGAGACGGACAGCGAGGATGATGGCAGACTGCCTCAACGTGGCCACAGATCCCAGCCCAGAGGATTAACAGGAAACAGAAATGGACCTGTGCAGAAAGAGTCTGGTCTACCCAGTCACAAAGAAATCCAGCCTTTCTCTTCCCGTCAGCTAACGGACAGACAGACAGGATGTCCAATCAATCACAGCCACAAGAATTCAGAGCAAAGCGAGCTGACCTTCAAAAACAGTTGTGAGTGATTTCAACCATAACATTTGTTTATATAGCACCAAATTTGCAGCGACACCTACAGTATATACAAGTTTTATAGTGTTTAAGTGAAATCAATAATACAGGCAGAGCAGCTGTTTTGCATCATATAGTTCACTGCTTGAATTATAGATGAGGAATTCCTGTCATTACCATTTACATTTTGCACACGGTATAAAAATCAAATAGCATATATAT
>JAPQRQ010000009.1:11768036-11781015 GCA_037367365.1 Apogon talboti | reverse complement strand
AGCAATTTCTTTCTTTCTTTCTTTCTTTCTTTCTTTCTTTCTTTCTTTCTTTCTTTCTTTCTTTCTTTCTTTCTTTCATGAGATCAGATTTCAACATCTATAAACACACATTTCTGTGAACATGAAATATTAACACACACATTGTTAACAAACACACCCAACTGTACTTGACTATTATGTCATAATAAACAAACTAAGTTATGTGAGAGATGGGAGCTTAAGCAATGTCTGCTTTATTTAGGACCAGCTTTGTCAACGGGTGGGTCATGACCATAATGTGGGTCACAGACTGGTCACATGACTTTTTAATGCTTTAAATTAAATCTGATGTCTGACTTTTATTCTGACAGATGCCTTCAAAGTCATGCAAAAGCTGGAAGTGACCAGAAAAACAAACATTCTGTTAAATGTAGATTCAGAAACACTGACAATTCAAAGGACAAAAACTCAAGTGTGTTATAAGGCACGACTAAAATATCAAAACTGAAATGTCATTTAAAACCCAACCCACACTGTTATCACTCAGTGTGCTGCTTTTGTAGCTTACATATGTTGTAAATTTTTGGTAATTTGAGTCATATATTCATATTTATTTCATTTGCTGCACTACCGCACCAGTATTTTATAACTCATTTTATCTCAGGTGTTTTAAATTATGTGTGTTTTTATTGCTGACCCTGCACCGTCATTTTGTTCTGCAGTGCATCTCTGATGTAATTTGCCTGAATGACAACAAAAGTATTAAAGTGATCTGATCTGATCTCTGATATGTCTATTCTATTTTATTTTTGATACTGAATATGTGGTTTTCTAAGCCTAATTGGTTTGAATTCTAATAAAGTGTAATGCAACTTGATGAACATGGAAAAAGTGTTTGTTGAGGCCTGACACTGGTGTAGGGTGGTCTGATATTTTTCCAGCGAATTTTATTATAACACATTTTTGTAGTATTGCAATATTATGTGTTTCACCCATTTGCCCCCTGGTGTAATTATATCATTTGCCACAAGGTGGGACTGTTAGCAAAGGCACTAAACAATGACATGACTGGACGATTAGTTACACTAAGAGCAACTAATGACATCTTGGTCTCATAATATGAGTGGACATGATGGGATTCATGTGAAAAGTCAAGCCACTTGATTTCTCATTAGTTGGATAGTGCTATTTTAACAAATTGATTTCCTCGTTGCTTCCTCCTACCATCTGCATAGTGATGGGTCTGGACAGCTGGAAGAAGACATTTACATAGTGGTCTCAAGACACAGAGACTTTACAGCCATACATCTTAATTCATGTTAATTGAGATATCTGTGGAGTGTGTGCATTGGTGTGTATCTGTGGTGTGAATGTGTGTGTGCATATGCATGTCATGGGGGGTGGGGGTGTAATTTATGGAGAGAGCCCCTTTTAGAGGGACAGTGCAGACATTGATCCATGCAGATATTACATCATTTATCTCTGCACATTGGCTATATCTGCTATACTTATTGCTTGGCTCCTATCCCTGTCATCTGCAACGTCGTTCCTCCTCTTCCCCTCTCCTCCTCCGTCTCACATCCCCTTCCTCATTGTCTGCAATATGTAATTTTCATTTCTTCTTCAACTAAACACCTACTGAAAATTTTCCAGTAGATTTCATTTAAACAGAAAGAAACACAAAATTTTTTCTGGGCCTGAAATATGTTTCCTCTCCCTTTTGTGGCTGCAGTGGATGTAGATTTATGGCAACAGAAATGTGAAATAACGCTAACTGGGTCTGTAAGTGCACTTAGTTGCATATAATTCCTCTTTAGCGATCCCAAGAGGAAGGTGAGGACTTTTTAATAACTCCTTCTATTCACCTCCATCCTCATTAAGAGGTCTGGTGAGTGAGAATGGAGAGATCTGCAGAGGGGGTGTTGAGAGGATTGATCTCAGCTGAGAGAAAGGGAAGTGAGGGGGCTGCACTTTTTCCAAAGAGTTGTTGGAAGCTCCTACTAGAGAGCTGCTCCAGAATTTGACACATCAAGACGCCTTTTATGGAGTCATTAGTGCAACTGTTCCACCGAGGACAAATGATTCTGCGGGTTAAGAGGAGTTAATCACCTGCCAATCAAACCTCATCAAGCCGCCTCTACGGATGAGGCTCTACACAAATCTCATCATATTTACGGAGCCTTCAATTAAGCAGATACAGACAAGGAGACACATGCAGAGAGGAGAGAATGACAGGGCAAGCAGAGGGCAAATTGGGTGGGGGGTATGGAGGGTGCACAGAAGAAGACAGAGATAGAAGAAGACAGAGACAGTAAGCAGAACTGGCCGACTCCTGTCTGACACTAAGCAGCAGAAATGTAATGTCTTAAAAGGCCATCGCAGTCAATAAAGTTCCTAATGTGCTTAAAGCAATTACTGTGTCCGGAGAGGAGCAGAGTGCATGCAGGATATTAACCTCAGTAACCCGCTCTATCTGTTCTATAATTAAATTATCCTCACATCTCCATTCACATGCACACACTCATACACACCCGGACACACTCACATACGTAACAGTATGCAAGTATGCATGTTCACAAGACATTGGATGGTATCTACAAGTCTGGTGGTATTCTGACTTTAGCAGAAATTAACCCTAATATATATGAAAGCAAAAAAAAAAAAAGCTGATTGATTGATTGTTTATCTATTTCAAATATAACAAAACAGAAAAATTCATATAAAAGAAAAGAAAACATATTCAGAAACGGATATTACCTCATTCTTTTACCTAACCTACATTCCCATGGAAGATCCCATAATTAACAAAATAAACTCTGTCCATTTCCTAGCAATAAAACACAAAAAAACCTCTGTCCATTTCATAACAGTAATACTCATATCAGAATTAAACACTGTCCATTTCATAACAGTAATACCAAAGTCAGACATAATCTTTGCCCCTTTCTAAATATAAACTTTGTCATTTCACAACCATACATCATAACAATAATTCACACAGCACAAATAAACTCTGTCCATTTCATAACAGTAGTAAACATACCTTACATTTTTTCTTCATCTGCATATTTCTCCAAAATATTCTGTTTATATAGTCTTTTAAAATGGTATAAGGTTGTGCTACACTTTTGTCCAACTTATTCCACAATTTCACCCCACTTTGTGAAATACACTTGCTTTAAGAGTGGTTCGAACCCACTGGTTTTTCAAATCATATTCTCCGCTCAAATTATATCTTCCTTCTCTATCTTGGAACAGTTTTTGGATGTTGCCTGGTAACATGTTGCGAGTGACCTTGTAAAATTATTATGAGAGTTTTAAAATTAACTAGATCTACTCTTTTCAAAGCTTGGAGTCTTAAAAATAATATGTTGGTATTATCCCTAAATCCAACACCATGAACAAAGTCTTAAGGCTTTTTTGTGGCGTTTGAGAAGTGCATCTAGATTACTAGTGATAATGGGCATTGTTTGAGTTTGACAGTGATTGACATGTTATTTTGTGTCTTCTGTTGTGGAAACATGACAATGCATCCAGCCATTTGAGGACACACACAAATCTGTTAAAACTGTCTTTCTGTGTTTGTGAATCAAAGGTTCTGTGGTTTCCAAAAAATGTCCTGAAAATTGTCTAGCTGAACCTGTAAGGATGACATGAATAGAACGGATTAACCTCAGTTCAGTTATAATGGAGGCAGTGTTCAGTAAAAAACACCGATTTAAAGGGTTCTTTTAAGGGAACTATAGTGTAAATCATTTAGAAGTCATGTGACTTAGCTGCAGTAAACCTATACTTATGCAATATTCTTTCTCTTGTACCTTTTTAAAGTACAGTTTACACTAATCAATTTGCTCTTTAGCTGTGTAGTGAGACCCTGTAATCCTGGCTAACATCAGGAGCTTCTGCCTGTTCCTTGTACTTTCCATCCTTTTTTTTATATATTTACTTTTTTTACATGTTCTAATATAAATAGCTTTGTCCAAATTTTACAACTAATAGGCTCTTCAAGCTGATTTAATGCTGTTTAATAGTTGTCATGCCAAACAGTATTTGCATAGCCAGAGAGAAATCTTGACATTGTGGCTGCTAATTATTGCTTCTGAAAATAACCAACAACCCCTAAGCATTAGGCAAAAGCCCCGGCGGAGCCCTCCTCGGCATCTGGGACAGATTTTGTGGTTAGAGTGGGCAGCAAGCTAATTTTGTGTTTCTGGTTGGTGCCTCTTGTTCTTATGTCTGTATTGTTAAGTAATGCATCCTGACCTTGCCTTGGGAATGCTAAGCCACTACTTTAGATCAAAGTATAACTGAGTTATTTGTTAAATCCGAATTGCTGGAAGTGAATGTGTGTGTACATGTGTGGTCTGAGTATTTATTGCACTGGGATTGGGATTATATATTTAAAGTACACTTTACAGGGACAAAATGCAGCTTAGTGGAAATAAGGGTAAAGATTTTTTAAGTTAGGTGTGTTTAGGTCAGTTTATGTCTCTACAAGATGAATGTAAGTCAGTGTAATGTATGTGTGTATGTTCTTCTCCCATTTCGAGAAACCTGTTAACACACACTGGTTACACTTCTAAGGTTAGTAGAAGTGTAAGAGTTAAGGTTAGCCATGTTATGGTTGTGGTTATTGTCAGCCTGGATGAAATGGCCAAAAATATTCTCACAATAAACAGTTTCATCCACTACTGTGCAAATGTGTTTCGCCACATTTAGCTGTGTTGTTCTTGTGATGAACATAATATCTATTTCTCAGTGTTTTTATTAAGATACAATACAGGGAGATGTGCACAGTATTAAAAAGTCACAGAAAGTTTGATCATGAATAAATGGCCTCTGTGGGTCAGTGTCTGGTTTGATCTCTGTTCACATGACCAAAAGTAGCCAAGACAAATAAGAAACATGTGACACGTGCTGAAGGAAACCTGGAAACCACAGATGAGTACTGTAAATCTCCCATCATCTTCCTGTAAGAGTTGAGGAAACAAAGTTCACAAGGAGGTCACAGTAAATACTGAACTTTTCTAAAATTCTTGGTTTTAAAGTTGTTCTCTATATTTTAGCTGTATCTTGTTACAAAGGCTGAAAAATATGTTGTTATAATCTGTCTGATATGATATGATATGATATGATATGTTATTGTATGAGTTTAAAGGTTGATTATAGGGCCTGAGAGACAATTGAAGAAATCAGATAGAGATTTGTGGTCTCAAATAGTTCCTAAAAGACAAAAGGTAATACATACAGACAAAAACTAAAAAAAAGATGACAGTGTCACTTGCCATAAAATAAAAATGAAATGAAGGACAAAAATGTCTTAAAAGGCATGAGATGAAAATGTGATAAAAGAGGCAACGCAATGAAAACACTGTAAAAGCCATAACAAAACAATCCTGCACACCTCAAGTCCCTGATTTTATAATTTCAGACTTATTTGTTTTTCTGCTTTCACAGCATTAAATCAAAATAAAATGAAATAACTGTAATGTGATTTAGCTCTGTGGGGCTTTTAGCTAACACTATGAAAAAAAAACAACAACCTTTGAAGACATATTTCACAACATGATCATTTATAAGAATAATGATAATTATCATTTTAGTGCTCAGCTTTTTGATCAAGTCTTCATGAATATAAAGATCCTTCGGTGTGTGAAAACCTAACATGCTGGTGTGTGTGTATTTGAGGAGGTGGTGGTGTATGCTGTGTCGAGGTGTGTGTTGTTTGCCATGCTGAGAAGTCCTCTGCTGCTCTGGCGAGACGATACAGAAGGATAGGCTGTCTGGGAAAAAGGTGTTAGCCCATATATAGCTGTCAGCTCCTGACTAATACAGAGATGGGAATAGGAGGGGTATTTTTGCCACTTTTCTGTGTGGTGCACGTCCATACACACTCTATTCATGTGGCTATAACGTACCCTAATGTAAACACTGTCATATAAACAATAATTTGTCACTACTGGTGTTTAAACTGTCACCATATCTGCGGGCAGAGTGTTAATATTATGAACCGATATATGTACTGAATTTAATCAAATCAACTGCTGCAAAGCCGGCAGGAATAAAGCTTACACCATGTTGCAGCGGGTAAGCGCTTTATTTAATTCATACATATGTCCTTGAGGTATTCAAATATAACCTGCCGATGAATATTTAACGACGAACATAGTAACCTCTGAGCAAACTTGAGTTTCACACATCAGTACATTACAGCTCACTTGGTAAAATATGTCAGCATGTTAGAAAACAGTCCAACTTAGGCAGTATATGTGGTTTATTCAGCAAAATACTGCAAACTGACAGTGTTCTAAGTAAGCAGAGTAAGTGAAAAGATAAAGTTAGAACATCAACAGCTTGATGTTGTCATCTGATCCTTAGTAGCTCTGAGCAAGAACAAGGATTTGTCTACTTCTCTTTCATAGAGGGATGTAAGTTGAAGTGAATGACAGTTTGATATTAGAGCTTGAGAAGGTATTTTTTTCTGGCAGAGATGTATTATTTGTGTTGCTCCAATTCAATGCAGAAGGATAAAAAGAACTGAATGTAAAAATGATAGAAATAATCAGCTCACAGTTCAGTTAAACTGCAGAGTAAAGCTATGATACAGGCCTTTGTTTTGTTTGATTATGTACTTGTAGTATACTTCTAACATTGTGAAAATGTATAGAAACCCTTGATTTTATTCAGTGTAATAACAGATTTCATTTTGTCACCTGCAAAACGTGTCATATTAATGATAAGATTATACTTCACATCAATTAGACTTTAATTCATTGCCTCATCTGCAATATTATATCTGTCCTTGTTACACTGGACAGATGCTCATCAGCAGCCGTGGTGGAAATAACACATACCCACAATCCCACACTGCTTCACAATCTCACCTGTTACAGCTTCTTTTTTATTGTTTTAATTCAAGACCCCTAGTGCAGAATTTACATACTACAGGATGAGAGCAAGAGTAAAAGGCCACAAATTAAGATTTTTGTGCGTGTTTGTCTTGAGAGGCACTTCGTTTTTTCTCTGAATGATAAAGCCACTACATAGCTCAATACTGCCAGCTTCTCTGCTAATGTCCATTTTCTTTGCTCATTGTTCGTTTTCTCTCTTTTGTGGTCATGGATCACACAAGGCCAGAGAGAACAAACAAAAAATGTAATGTGAAGTGAAAATGCATGACCATAGCCTTGGGGAGAAGAAGGACAGCAGGGACAGAACCATTTGTGTGTGTGTGTGTGTGTGTGTATGTGTGTGTGTGTGTGTATACATGTGTGAGAGACAAAAAGAAGAGGACTATTTCTCTCCGAGCCAAAATGAGGTTGGGGAATTGGATAGAACAGTTTTGTTCCCCCCAATGAAAGTGTCTTTCTCATATTCGCAGGAGGACATATGGGGTGTGAAGACAAGCCGTTGGATAACAACAGTGAGTGAGGGAAGCTTGCAAGTCTGAAGAGATGACACGAAAAAACTAAAACCGACTTAAGGGAGAATCAGTTGGTGAGATTGCTCAGGAACCCTCAGGACTGGCACCACTGTATGCTTTAATGAAGAAACTTCTCGAGTCTTTTCTGTGGGATTGAGTACGTTTCGGCCGTCGAAACAAAACACCGGGTTCTGTCAATCGTTGATGGTCTGCACAGCATGCATTAACACTGAAGACCACAACATACACTGTCCAACTCACCTCACTCCATCACTGTGAAAGTGCTGATACACTTGGGCTCAAACATGTGCAGACACACACACAGTAACAGGTGTACACATTAGCAGATACACACATAGGCAAGACAAGGTGGTAGACAGTCAGTGTGGAGATAGATGGGGGAGGTAAATAGGGGTGTCATGGCAGTGTGATGGAATGAGGCAGAGGAGAATTCATCCTGTGTTTCCTCTAGCCTCTGTCCCCCTGCTGACAGCATCCTGAAATAGGGCCCACTGTGTCTGTATATATATACCTGTGTGTGTGTGTGTGTGTGTGTGTATGCGAGGGAGAGGTAGAAGAAGTGTGTTTTTTTACTCATGTGTCTGTGTGTGTGTGCCTCTCCCTCTGTTTTTGTGCATCTCCACAGCTTTGGGAGTGGGATGAAAGCAGCCAATGTGGAGAGAGACATAGAGATAACAGTAGGGAATGAACAAAAGAGGGGAAGAGCCCTCTGGGGAAAATGAAACGTTCCTCCTGTTCGGTTTTATGCTCGGAGCTGGTTTGAACTGGTGTCCCATCGGGCCAGCGGTCAGTAAAGTGCGATCAGATCAGTTGAGCATCTGTTTGCATTCTGTACAGGTTGACAATACCTGGGGGTAATTATTTAATGTCATTGGTTGCACATTAATGCAAAAATATTACGTGTTTATCTTATGTTTTCTCATTTCCATTACCAGAGGGACAAGTTTGGATCATTCAAGTTGCATGTTTGTGGAAAAAAACAACATAAGACGTCCCCTGGGTGTGGGATAAAGTTGAATCGCTGCAATCCTACCACATAAAATACAGATTTAACTCAGCTCAGAGTGTTATATTTCATCGATTTATTCATATATTTACAATGTTATAACCGGGCAGTCGACCAAAGATGTTTTTTTTTTTCTTCTCCCTCCCACCATCTTGGACTGAGACTGACTTTTGTGTTAACATACGATATCTGTTTGGCAAATACTACTATGGACTCTTGGGAAGTTTATACTATTAATTTTAATAAGGCTTTAACACAGAGACTAAAAATGACCAAAATGCACAATTAAAAGCAATAGTAACAAAACATGCCTCTAGGAAATGCCTGTAGGAGTGTATGAGAAATCAATTTAACATGCTCATTTAATATAAACTATTTATACAATAAAAGAAGATTTTTTATTTTTTTTTGGATGATATTATGGGCACTACACTGTCAGGCTTCTCAGAACTGACTTTCTATTGGTCTTGGAGTTGAATTTGTCACTCCTTCATCTGACCTGCATGTGCAAAAGAGCAGCAACAAAGACTCCACAGTCTTGTACTGTAGTAAATATGGAGACTGTTGACGTTAGCGTCTACAGTTTCATTTAGAAGTGGGTGAGGGGTGGAGGCCAGCGAATTTGAGAGCAGACGATAATGAAGACAAGGATGATGAGAAGGAGAGACTTTTTTTTTTTCAGATGACTCCCTAAGGCACAGAGCAAATGTTGATCTAGTGTGGTGTAAAAGTATCATGAATTCTGATGTGACTGTTCAGACTATGGCTGCAGTGCAAAAACTCACACCTGTATCTGATTTAGGAACACATATGAAGTGGTCCAAATCAGAACTGAAAAGGTCAGATTAAAAGTGATGTGAAGAGACTCATACTGTTAAGGGGAAAAAAACAAAAATCTGAGCTACATGAAACAATCTGATTAGTCTGAATGCAGCTGACTGATATATAACAACATCGAATGACGAATCCTGACATATCTTGTTAATATGTCGCTTTATTAATTTTATTCAATGAGCAATATTATAATTGTTATCAATGTTGATATTGTCATTTTCTCATGTCATTAATGGGTGGATAAAGAAAATCAAACCGAACTCAAATGAGTTAAATTGAATAATGATTTGGATCATTTTGGTCACTTCATCGATTACTTAGACCCAGATAAGTAGAAAAGGATGGAAGGATGGATGGATGGATGGATGGACGGACGGACGGATGGAAGGATGGATGGATGGATGGATGGATGGACGGACGGATGGACGGACGGACGGGTGGACAGATGGATGGATGGATGGACAGATGGATGGATGGATGGATGGATGAATGGACGGATGGATGAACGGACAGATGGATGGATGGATTGATGGAACAGAACTGAATTGAAATAAACATGTTAAATATCTTTTTCAGTGAAGTAGACAGTAAAATGCTCATTGTGAGTGTCAGTACTTAAAGCCACTGTATAATTATATTTCAGGGTTCGCCTCTGCAACCCAACCTGAAATGCCCATTTTCATGTCTACTCCTGCCATATAGCCTACTTTGCAAAATAAAATGTGCTTTTGTTTTGTGTGCTTGTCTACACCTGTCAATTGGACAAATACAAACTGAAACTTATCAGTGGGTGAAGTAGTATTGAGCAAAGGACACTATTACTCTGAAGCATTTAGGTCTTTAGCGCTCTCTTTGAATTTTTGATGCAGTTCTTTTGTTTTTCTCTTTTCGTTTGTCTCTTGTTGTCTTTTAGAGGCTCCGTCTTTCTCTCCCAAGTGATTAAAAACCCTCCCAGTATTCAGCTCACTGAAGGCTGTGTGGAGTAATTAGAATTAAAGTATTAGAGGTAAAAAGGAGGATTTGAGTCTGATTATAATGAAGGAAAACTATAATCCAAATAGTTCCTCGTGGGTTTTGTAAATTTTGCAATCCACACCTTCAAATACACAAAGCTAAAAGGACTAAACTTTATCTGCTTTTGAAGCTGCGCGCGTGTGGGCATTTGTTTCAGGTGTGTGTGAACATCAACAGTGGTTTTTGTGGGGGTGTGTCTATATTGTGTGGCTCTGTGCACGGGTGAATGTAAGTGAATAGGCCTCATCTATCTGCCTTTCTCTTCGCACTGAGGCTGACTTTTCCTCTCGATTAAAAATGAATGTCTCCCCTTCTGCTCTCTGTCACTTTTCCTCGCTCTTGCTCCTACTCCCTCTCCTTTTTGCTGTTATCCCCCCTATATCCTCTCTATTTTCTTCAAGCCATCTCTATATATCACCCCTTGCCACACACACACACACGCACACACACACACACACTGACACTTTTCTCTCTCTCCTCCTGGCTCTTTCCTCCCATCTCATTCTCCGCGACCCCCCTCGCTTTCTGAACATATTTCATCAAAGGCCTCCTCACAGGTAACACTCACCCTGATCTCATTAACTGCTACTAAGCACAGAAAACTTGAAAGAACACACTGTCTCGCACAAGAGCACATGCAGGCACGGACACACACACACACACACACACATATTGTTTGTATAACCCTAACAGTAGCATAGGACTGGAGAATCAAAGACAGAAACCTTCCAGTAGGCTCATGTATAATTCTTCAGCTGAGGGGTAGTAACAATCTAATGATTTCAGACTATGGCACGGGCCTTTATATTGCCTCTGTGTGTATATATCCCCCTCACTCAGTCTCTGTCCTGTTAGTAGCTGTATTAACCTGGGGTCTCTCTGCTCTCCCGATCAGTGTAACCCCATTAACTCCCATTAAGTCTCATTACCACCCTCTTAAGGATCGTTACTGCTTGCTTTATCTCATTTCCTAAACACCAGTGTATACATTCTGTGGGTGTCTGTTCAGTACAACACCATTTTTGTCAGTAATTGTGAGTCATTATGTGTTTCATTGGAGGCGGGACCAGGTGCGAATGGTGGTTTGCCACTCAACAATTGACAGTAATTGAGCAATCCACTACCTCCGAAAGGAAAAGCATAAGGCAACCCACACTGCCAAGGCAACAGTTTTTGAGGCCTGAAGGGCTGTGTGGAAGAACTACCAGGAAGGGGGGCACTGGAGTGACAACTTGACACAGAGTCAACTATAATTATACATGACTGTCAGTGAAATACTCAGCAGTGTGTGGTCACAAGGATGAATTATATATTCACTACCATCAGGAGTTCTGTTTTTGAGTGGGATTTGATGTTGCAAGGGTTATAGAGGGACTGGAATCTGGGAAAAAATGAAGGGAAAACACAGACAAGGAGTGAATGGAGGGATTGAAGACAAGGAGGGAAAGGAGAATACATTAGATAGGAAGAAGTGCACTTTTACTACAATTCACTGAAATCTGTAACATTCACAGGTGCAGGGAAAATGTATGTGGCTTATGGGCTCAGCACATTTTTATATTTTCACATTTTTCATTCGCAAAATTCAAATAAAAATGCAAGTGTGATTAACATTTTCTCTTTGTTCATTTAGAGATAAGTGGTGATTCATAGTCTCACTAAAAAAAAAGTGACTATGTATGCTGCTTACGGTGTAATTTATTTAACTTCTTGTTTTACTGTGTTTTTTGTAAGAGAGGGTGTTTTGTTTGACAATAATTTTACTGTTTTTGTGCAATACGACAAAGTGGTGAACATCTAGATAAAACTGGATGAACAAACACATCAGAAACCTTTCGACTACTCAGCTGTCCTTATTTAGTTTTTAATAAATTGTTCTTATTTTTATTTCTCTTTAACAAAAAAAAACAACGCAAACATATTTAAGAATAATAGCAGTGTTCATGATACCATATCATCAGGTATTTTCTAACCTAAAGAATAAATCGTAAATTGCCTTCAGAACTAAGTCAGGCAAACAATTTGAGTGGAGCTGCTATTTGTGCATATGACAGTCTCTGCAATATTCAGCAGTGTTTATGTAATAAGGTGGTGTATTTAAGCTGTCAAAAAGCCCTGGTTATATTATCACTCTACCAAAGCTGCTGCTTCATGGCTCAGTTTATAGCTACTGCTGCTGCTGCTGCATTTCATCACCGGCTGCTGCCTGAGAAACACATGGAAAGCTCAACTAGATACATTTACTTTTAACCCCCTTCGCACTGGTAGTTCATTTACCAGATGGTAGTTTGGCTCATACACATAAAATCCGATATATCTGATGCAATTCTGTGTGTTTTGACTGTAAGCTTTGTAAGAACCTCTTGTAAGTAAGGGTTGCGAATTTCTAACTATAACACACAAAATACAATCAAGTGTTGAAAGTGGCATTTTAATTTTGCCAGCTGACATTTTTTGACAACTTTCACACCCAGCCAGATGTTTTCAATTAACTATACATTCCTGATAACACCTCGAACCAGGCTGAAGTTGTCGATTCTATATAAAACTCCATGTGCTGCTGAGAAAGATTATTTTATTCAGTGTGACAAATCTAACATGAGACTGAGGAAACTGCCAGATATAGGTGCACATGGGTTTTTAAGACTCTGTTTATTAAAAGTGAGACAGTGACAATTTCCTCAGGGTATGTAGCACATATC
>JAPQRQ010000009.1:11723720-11739006 GCA_037367365.1 Apogon talboti | reverse complement strand
ATAATAATAATAATAATAATAATAATAATAATATCATCATCATCATACAAATTTCACATTCTAGTTTTCTAATTTTTCATGTCTTTTCTAAAGATCTATCAGGTAAGATGTTCATTTTTCCACAACCAACCGACACGGCTCAAGTGAGGTTGACCACATCAAGACAGAATTTTGGTGCTGTCACGGTCTGTTTCAGGTAATGTTAAATGAGCAGAAGAAAATGCAATAACCTTTTGACTCTTATGCGTGATGATATCAATGTTATTCCAACAGGTCCTTTACAGACCTCCGTAGAGCACACACCCTCTTCTCTTTGGCCACACCTTCAATTTTTAATGATGTCCTTATTTACAAAGGCTCTGCAGCAGATGGGATAGATATCTATATCAGGAATAGTTATGTGGAGGTTGCAGGTCAGGACTACAAACTAAACACATGGCACTCTATCTGTACCACATGGGACTCTACATCTGGACTGGTTCAACTGTGGTTAGATGGAAAGCCCTCGAGCCGGAAATTCATCAGTTCTGGCTCAAACATCAGTGGACCCATCATAATTGTTTTAGGACAGGTACAATCATGATGTTTCTGAGCACTAATGCATATTTTTTTTACTTTGATGTGAAAATGAACACACACTGAATTCTGTAATGTACGGAGCTGATTACATTAGTCTGTTTCTGTCCAAATTAGACTGTAATTTTAATTAACTTTGTTATTGTTTGGCAGACATTTTGGACAAACCTCATATTCTTATTTGCAAAAAGGGAAACATTTTCAAAAGTTATTACAAAAATACAAACAGATCATAATGTGCATAATTATATAAATGTACTAATATACTGTGTTCACAGGATCAGGATTTCCATGGTGGAGGATTTGTCACTGCTGAGTCCTTTGTTGGTATGATGTCTGATGTCCACATGTGGGACCATGTTCTCTCGCCCTGTGAGATCCAGCTTTATATGGATGAACAAAACTTCACCAGAGGAAATATTCTCAACTGGGGGGCACTGGAGTTTGTGACCATAGGGAGAGTCCTGATAGAAAACAAACAGCCTATACACTGTCAATAAACATGAAAAAAGGGAAGAAAAGTAATGGTAATACTATGTTTATTCATGTGTGGATCATTCAGAGACAAAATTGAATTCACTGAAAAATTAGAATGACTTTTTCTTTAGCAATTTGGTTCTAAGTCTTTGTGAATATGTATCTAATATAGAATGAATAACTAACAGTGATTGTATCTGTTTGAAATTAATCCTGTAAAAAATAAAGGGTTTTTATGTTTATGATGTTTATACTGTATAATATCTGTATTATGCTGTTTGAGGATTTGACACTATTCAACATCCTTGTGTACATTTTATAAATAAATAGTAGTTGGAATGTGAAATAAATTTTTGTTGCATTATAATTACTGTTACATATTATATGTCTACCCACATTTTATTTATCTTTGATAGAAGTGAGCCTTCATGGCTGCTCACACAGAATAACGTTATGCATCTCAGGGTAGCCTGGTTGTATTAAACATGAGTGGAAATGATTAATGTAAGTTAGCTTGTTTCACAGCTTTTCTGTACTTCTTAATTCTTTCCTAAGGCAAAAATTCGAATACTCTATCTCATTTTTACATCAGTGTGCACACATAAACACACTCCAACAGCAGGAAATAGGCCAAGATCAACAGCAGCTCCTTGGTAATAGGAGAATAATACAATACAGGGGGGTGTAAGGGATTGCAGATTGTGTGCGTAGATAATGCTGTTAGATGCAAGATAACAGGATGTCTCAGACTAAATGTTCTGCTTTGGGCAGAAAAGATGCTGGGTATTTTTCTTGTAACACCAAACTTTGTCATGGTGACAGCTGCTCCATGCTCCTCTTTTCCCTCTTCTGCCTGTGGTTCATCTGATTAATGTGTTTGTTGTGCAAACTAACTTCTCCTTATGTTTCACACATGCTATTGTGCACCTGCCCAGTGGTTATCACTATTGAGTCTTCCAGGTCTGCTCATCACCTGCCTGAGTCACACTGCCAACTTACTGCTGTATGTGCAAATGTGTCTTAAATTGGCCTTCTGGGCCGTACACATCGACCTGGAAAATCTTTGCTCAAATCTGAATCACTTTGCTGGGCTACTTGCTTGCTCATAATTAAACTCAGCTGTGTTTTATTTGAAATTATTACTTTTTATAAATGGGATGAGAACCACTAAGGCTACATTCAGACAGCAGGTCTTAATGCACAATTTGGATTTTTTGGTGTTTGGATTTTTTTGTGTGCTTTTTCATATTACACATTAAATGTGACTTCTATCAGTTTTGTGTATGAACTGAATGCGACCCTGAAGTGACACGCATGCGCAAAAGAGGTCCTGACGTAATACGTGACCACGTAGCCACGCAGTGGGGTTACGGAAGTAAATATGTTTTTCCCGCCGCTCCTACTCTGGGGACGCAAAATTGTGATGTTTGTCACATTTCAATGACGTAAATGTCGGATAAATGGCCGTTCAGATTGAAGTCGCATTGCAAAATATCCGATACGTATCGGATTTAGGACCATATATGGAAGTGTCCTGGGTCGTATTTGAAAAAATCAGATTTGTGCTGTTCAAACTGTCTTTAACAGATCGGATACAGGTCACGTATGGGCAAAAAAATCTGATTGGGGACACATTTGCCTTTTAAAGTCAAAGAAAGTCACAAAGTGATAAAGGCTAGAAGCACCGCTGTTGTTTTCACCACTGGACACAACTCTAAATGAAAAGGAGTTTGATGCTGAAATCACAGCTTTTCTCCTACACAGGTGAGTTTGATAATGAAGCTTATGAAGGAATAAAGTTGTAAATAAAGTTATATTTTTATCTTTAGTAAGTTTACTGTTTGGTGATCTGCAGTTCCAACTAAACTGTGACAGTTCTGATCTTGTTTGGATGATTAAAATCACATCTATAGTGCAGCTATTGACAACACAAATCACAGAAAACTGAATTAGTTTTAGTGTGGATGTTTTCTTTCTTAAAGTATAGCTAAGATAATGGAGCTATAATGTTAACTATCAGCTGATGCAGCACATGAAGATTAGAAGACAAGTGTTGATTTGACCAGATGTTAAAATAACTGGCACAAGTAAAAAATAAATAAATAAAAAATGTCGTGATTCCACAATACAGATAATGTTTCAGCAATGACCTTTATGGTTTATTCAGTGAGTGATACAGTCTGTGGATACATAGTGTTGATTCATTGGTGGTTTTTGTGGTCGTAAGTGCGTTGTTCTGGTATGCAACTTCCCCCTGCTGTTGAGCGTTTGGATATTAATCTTACATATACCCCCTCTAATATGATGGGGATGGTAGACATATAGAGGAAAGACAGCAGGGAGGGGATGACATTTGACAAAGTGCTGGATTCAAGCCCAGGTTGCTGCAGTAAGGACTCAGGCTGGTGTGCAGTTTACCCAAACTCACCATGAAAACTGCAGTATGGGTTGATCTCAAAATGACCTATGTTAACATATACTCTTGGGAAACCAAAGTTCAGGAAGAAAGAAGCATGAAAAGTGAAACAGGCCAGAGAATGTCATTGAAAAGGTACAAACTGTAGAAAGAGGTGGATACGGCAAATAACAAACTTTGTGGATTTACTCACCAGAGACCCGTGTTCCTGTCCAGGCTGAAGTTAAATGCTTTGATTTTAACCTCATCCTTAACTGTGACTTCAGCCCTGACACCGTTTCTTATTTTAGACTATTTCCCCAGCACTTTTCCCAACCCTAACCACATAGTTTTTCTGCCTAAATCTAAAGCTAACACTATTTCTCACCACAACTCTGTAACTTCATATTTTAGCCCTTTCCTTTTGTCTTTTTTTCTTAACCTAGTTGTTTTGCACTTAAAACTGACCAAACTTACCCTAAATTCAACAGTTATATAGTATACAACACTGTCAACAATATTTTTTCTCTGCAAATTTCGCACACATATGACATTTTGAGACAAATACTGTCATCCAAACTTGACAAAGTGTTGTTTCTACCAGATGACCCACTGGTCCACCCCAAGAGAAACCTTTTAAATCTCTCCCCTTCTTGCACCAAATATATCTCATCATGTCTCAAGGCTCAACCAGACTGGCAGTTTTTCCCTGCTGACTTGAGTGTGTTCTGTCTAGTTCTGATCCCTCTTTAGGGTCCATCCCTCCAGCTAATCTGATACTGTTCTCCACCAATCTTTGCTCTGGATTCCAAACACTTCTTCAGTCCATTCTCATCATGTCAGTAGAGTGGAAGGATCTTCCAGACATGATAAATAGACATAGTATTTGGCATTCATCATGGAAAGCTTTTAAGTGTTTTAAGTGTTATCATTCACATACATGCACATACAACTATAGGTACACTTAGAATGCAACAGAGTTTAATCCACTTCTACATGCTGTGGACTTGTTTAGATAATTATTAAATTTACATGTATATTTAAAGTCTGTTAATCTTAAGTTTTTACAGTTTGAGTACATGTAAACCTGGTTTTGATAAACCTATGCTCTCTACTGTGCTGGCATAAATCACCTTATCCCTGCATCCATATTTACTTATAATAATCATTCCAAATGTTTGGCAGTGGTTATTCCATGTGAACATCCTCAATATAATGACTTACCGGATACTAAAATGCAAACACGTGTCATTGTTTCTTTTGTTATTATTTTACTTACATTCAATGAAATTTATTAAGATAAAAGAGTATTCAGAAACAATGTGTAAATATTAGTAAAAGTATACTGTGTACATGTGACAAGCTGTAATATTAATATAAGTGTAAATTCATAAAGTCACTGAGGTTAAATAATGTAAAACAAATCAAATATGCAACAAAAGGTTAAAAGTCATATAGTTAAAATACCTTTAAACAGTATGTTTGTTTTCATGCAGTTTAATCCAAGATACGAAGCAGTCATCTGTGATTTGCTTGTTTAGCCGTGTTATACTGATCTGTGCTTAGGTGATAGAATGGTCCTTGTCCTTTTGTTGGATTGCCAGTATTCAAGGTGTGCAACATACTCTGGAATCAACAACCACTCTTTAAACGTAGACAACCATTTAATGCTCTATTTTTAAACGGTACCTGTAGTGAATTTTCATTGCTAGCTATTTCAATCGATCATGCATAATACTATTGTTCCATCAAGTAACTTATGTTATAGCCCGTTGTCCAGTACGTACAAGTACTGAGTCACTGCTCCATCCATCAGGCGTGGTCCATCACGGGCTGTTCCGGCACTGGTACTGATGTAGTGATGTTGGTTTGTTGCCTGTACTGTAATGGACTGGTCACTGACCCCGTGGAGCAGACACCAGTCTAAGATGACACATTATTGGTCAGTGCTAGGTCACGTGTCTAGGACAATGGCAGAGTGCAAAGCTTATAGCTGCACAAAAAACAAGCGCAGAAATCCACTCAATCTCGCTCACTGACTGCTGCTTTTTTACTCGTGCTTATAACCCGGAATCAACGCCACTACATCATTTCTGGCTGGTAATGGCTGCTCCTCATAGGTTCTGCCCCCACCTGTACTTCACGTAATAAAAAGGTCCAGTGTGGTGCATTTATGGATTTTTTTGCGCCTTTGCAAATTTGCGCCTCTCTTGCTTATAAGTAATACACAAAGCACAATTAATGTTGAAAGCACAACCAGTACAGGTACACTTTAACCTATAAAGACCCAGTGCTACTTTTGTGTCAGTTCCCAAGTGAAATTTTCTCTATATCTAACCTTTCTTAAGTGATTTATCACCATTTATTATAATATTATCGTCTGTATTTGGCATTTTATCAGTATAAATCAGGTATTTTCCTGTATTTAATTTACTGATCATGTAGATGTTCATAAAGGGTCAGATTAAAGTTGAGGGTTATTATATCAGAAACAGAGAACTGCAGAAAAAAGGACTTTTTCAGTAAAATCTATCATTAAGTGAACATAAACCAAGCATTTCCATCCACTGTCATTAATGAAACTCCATGGGTTTTACTGGTGAATCAATGTTGTAGAAGATGATGGTGTTTCCACGTTCACTAAAGAGCCTCTGAAAGTCCAAATGGGTCATATCTGATGACCATGAAAAGATGACAAACTGTATTTACACCAATTATTTACATGTATTAATAGGATTAGTGAATCAGCAGGTATTAAACAGTTTAGATCAGTAGATGGTTGTGATCGGTGATGGATGTTTGGGTCTCTATGGGTTAAGTAAACTTTAGAATGCTGTTTTCAGTACCCATCCAGCACATAGTCAGTTCTCAGTCTAATACACCTGCTCAGTTGTTTTAACATTGGCCTTCTGTGACATTTACAACAAATTCCCTTTGCTCTTTTTAGTGCAAATTCATTGCTCTACTTCACTGATTGATTCATTGTAACCGTGTGTGGTACTTCACCCTGAATTTATAGAAAACACAATCCAAAGACACAATAATGACTTGGCTTATGAGAAATGTACAAGCAGGTCAGAATAGCAGTTTGACAACGGTTTTTCATTGCTTCTGTTCTGTTCTTTGATACTGGAAATACAATTCATCTCCAGTTTGTTTCTGTTGAAATAAATATAATAACATTCCAACTGTTGATGAATATGATACACAACCATTTTTCATCTAATGGTAAATCTTTTTTAACGTCTATACTTTCTGCACCAACTATATCTCATCCCGTTTCAAAGCTCAGCCAGACTCTGACAGTTTTTCCCTGCTGAGATGAGTGTGTTCTGTCTAGCCGTCTTGGTCTGATCCCTCTTTGGGGTTCATTCCTCCAGCTGATCTGATACTGTTCTCCACAAAACTTTGCTCTGAGCTGCAGACTCGTAAGCCCATACTGGATCTCGTCACGTCTATGGAAAAAGGAGTTGGCAGACTTAATATTTGGTATTTATCATTAAAAGGCCTTTAATGGTAAGTGAACAATTGTTAATTCACATACGCGT
Source organism: Apogon talboti (assembly GCA_037367365.1). Taxonomy (NCBI): domain Eukaryota; kingdom Metazoa; phylum Chordata; class Actinopteri; order Kurtiformes; family Apogonidae; genus Apogon; species Apogon talboti. The sequence continues at coordinate 11,732,010 of JAPQRQ010000009.1, read as the reverse complement.
GCATGCATGCACACAAACATAAACGTGACAATTAACCCTAATATCCAACACAACTTAATGATCCATTTCTGCTCTTTATGGCCCTGTTTAGATGACTGAGTTCATTTGCATGCACACCAATAGGCTGCTTATGATCAGGTTTTTATCTCTATTCATTCATTATAAAAAACACTTGGGAGGTTGAATATAATCTGGGATGCCATTATGCAAATATACCGCCTTGTTTATTTTGTTCTTTTTTTTTATTGCATTTAATTAATAAATCAGGTGACATTAAAAAAAGTTGCTAATCTCCTAAACATGTAATAGGACACTGTATAAACAAAAAATCTACACCCACTCATTAATCATCGACACCATTCAGCAAAAACAAGAAAAGCAGCAACTCAAATGCATCATCATCTTGACAAGATCAAGTTACCTCAGGTAATCATATGATTCAGTTTTCTTATTTTAATTTTCTTTCTGTATTGTCCTTTATATTTTATTAAATTTAGTAGTTACTAGTGTGAGGAAGTTGTTTGTTTGTTTTGTTTTGGTTTTTTTTTTCTGTAGTTCATATATGGATTTATCTCTCTGTCTCTGTCCCGGCGACGCTGGCAACATATGCTGCTAATCAATAAGGTAAAAATAAGTATTTCCTATTTAACAAGGGAGAATATTAAAAGTGAGCTTTACAAAATTAATATGCGTTAAATACAAACTTTATAGAGCTCTTTTTTTTGTAGAATTGCTAAAAAGTAGCATGCAGTTTGTAGTTATAATGCAGTTTTTATATGTATGTATTGTATTTTAGTCTTATGTCCTCCTATCTTGTTTGATGATTTGTCAGGTAGTGTTGAAGAATAAAATGCATAAAAGCACCACTACAGTATAATGCAGCAGAGAGTACAGTTTCCAGCTACAAGCTCAGTTGATGGCGTTTTCATAATTTTCAAGAGGACAGGAAGCGATGTGATTGAGATTCATGTCAGGGACGTTAAGGCAGAAAATGGAGGTCAGGGTGACAACCTGAACACATGGCGTGCTCTTTGTTCCACATGGGACTCTAAATCTGGGCCGATGCAGCTGTGGTTTAATAGAAAGCCCTCTATAAAGAAATACGGAGGTGGATCAAAAATGAGTCATCACTGTATTATTTTAGGACAGGTCATTTTGTGTTATTTATCATTGTAATATACTCTACACCCACGTACATCATCAAGGTCTGTAGATTGACTTATTTTATCTCTACTTTATGATATCATTAGCTTCATTGCATAATTGCCTAGGCCAATATTTTTTTCAGGACATAGCCAATGATGCAAAATGAAGCAGCCGTGTTAGGAGAGTAGAGTTACACAGATAGAATAACACACTCTCTTTTTAACCTTTCTTAAGTGATTTAGAACCATTTATTATAATGCTAGCTTCTGTATTTTGTATTATTTGGTGAAAATCAGATTTATTTAATTACTGATACTGATCACTGATCATAATTTACTGATCATGTAGATATTCATTAAAATAAATTCAAAGGTTATTGTATCTGAACCGAGAACAGTGAAGAAAAAGTGACTTCTTTCAGCAAAGCAAAGCAAACTGAACATAACAACAACTGTCTCCAACTGCTGTCATTTGTCAAACTGCATGAATTTTCCAGCTGAATCAATGCTGCAGAAGATGACAGTGTTTCCACGTTCACTACAGAGCTTCTGAACGTCCAAATGGGTCCTATTTGATGACTGAAAAACTGAGAAACCTTTACCTAAAATATTTCTATGCATTGATAGGATTAGTGGATCAACAGTTGGATTTGTTTTCCAGTGACTATTTGGGACTTTGAGGGTTAAAAAAATACAAAAAATATATGCATTAAAATAATTTTTGCTATATACTGTGTATGTGCAGGGTCTGGAGATAAAAATAAGAATGCAAACTTTAATAAAATTGACAAGATTATGACATTGACAAGATCTAGAGTGGGTACATGATTTGAAAATACCAAGTGTACAATAATAATAATATTAATAATAATAATAATAATGTATTATTCATACAGGAGCAGGATTCCTATGGTGCAGGTTTGATAAGAGCCTGTCATTCATTGAAATCAGAGGTGATTTCCACTCGTGGAGCGGAGTTGTTTCATCATGTCAGATTATGAATTATGTGTTGCAAATTTGCTGATTTGGGAGGAGCTTTGGTTTCAGATCACAGGGTGAGTGCTAATAAAAAAATACAAAAATGACCTGCTAATTAAAATTTAATGTTCCACATTACAGCTTTAACACACGTGTTTATGATTCTTCAAGAACATTTAGAACCTAAAAAACTGACAATGTTTTACAAATTAGAGACTTTGTATTTATTAAAATGCATGCATGGATTTAGGGTTATTCTATGACCTTGACATCTAGTCATTAGTAAATGTCTGGTGATTCACTATATCAGTGCATTGTATTGAAACATTTGCTGGTGCCTTCATTCTTCACTGTCGGTCAGTGCAATAATAACCGTACTGTAAATACTAACTGTTGAGGCATAGTTTTGTCTCATCTGATTTTATTTTGTAACCTCTCTGACACAATGTCAATATGAAGGAAGTCTGTGATGAGGGTCTGCGCGGTGTATGAATCCTTGATCAATTATTCTCTGTATACCTGTACAGGTCTTAAGCTGATGATAACATAGTGTATAATAACGTGTACTTTCACCTGGCTGCCAAATTTTTATCGTATAGGAGAGAAAAACAGCTGGCTTAGGACAACTTCAAGAAGAATCAGTGCCTTTATTTTGTATTGAAATGATTGCATTATCATTAGATTTGCTAATTTTATCATGTAATGTGTACAAATATATTTAGATTATGTCACAGGATAGGGTATATAGTTTTATTCAGTTTTATTGTAACTATTTTATTGCACGTTTCAACTTTTACTATGGTTTAATTAGAGGCTTTTAATCTGAAGAGAGTACAGAAGCAGAATAGAAAAGACCAGTCTGGAGACTCCAGAGTCATGAGCTTCTTCTCAATTCCTTATTTTTCTTGGCTCCTCAGCTCCTCAACTCTTTGACTCTTCAAATCTTCTCCTTGACCCTTTGATGCTCATTGGCAACCCAGAAATCTCTGTGCACCATCTTGAAGGAAATCACAAGTCTGTTAAATGTACATTGAAGACAGAGGATTGAGGGCTGAGGATGTTAGCTAGAGATGCTTTGGCCTTTGTTTTTTTATTTTGTTAAATTGGTTTACGACTGTGGCCTCACAGTAAAAAGGCCCTGGGTTCAGTCACAGTGCCAGCGGTGGGGGCCTTTGTATATGGAGTTTCTCCCTATGTCTGTGTGGATGACAAGCAACATAATACTTTAAATTGTCATTCTAAATCGCCTCTAGATGTGAATGAGAGAATGAATGGTTGTTTGTTTCTTTATGTCAGCCCTGTGATGAACATCCAGGTTGGACCCTCTTGGTATCTGAGACAGGCTTGCCAGTGATATTACAGAGGATTAAATGACTTGGGAAATGAATGAATGAAATTGTTTCTAATGTGCTGCCTCCTTGGTTTATTTACAACGCTCTCCCCTGTGAATCCCAGATGAACCTGTCGTCAGTGACAATTACTACTGGGATTTCTTTATAACTGAGAGCTACGTTGTGAATGTTTCATTTTTACTCTCAAGTGCGCATTTATTAGAAGAGGAAAGGGGTTTGACCACATTCACTGTAGGATGGAGTGAAATAGCTATTAGTCTTGCTGATGCTTTATGATTTAATAGTTTATACTAGAACTAAAGTGCCTTCAGTTTGTGACCCTGGGCCAGAGGCTCATGATTTCACTACATCAGTCCCATTCATGGAGTTTTTCATCATTTGTATTTGTTCTACTTCGTCCATTTCACTTATCCTGAATCTAAGCATATTTGGAAAGTTGGTACTGACCCAGCTTTCTATGAGTCATAACTAGCTTTCAACTCATACCAAGTGGGTCACAAAGTGGATTTTTGTCACTTTAAAGGCAATTGGATGTTGGAGATTTATTTTTGACAGAAGTGTTAAAGTCTACAATAACTAGAGGTTACCACAATAAAGGAAACATTTAACTCAAAGATGTTTATAGGCCTGATGTAATGCAAATATGACACCAAGTGTGTCTGAAACATCAAGACTGAATTGACATTTAGAATCAGAATAAAAAACAAAAACACAAACAAAAAAACCCCAGCTTTGTAAGTCTTATTTTCTGTGCAAATACAGCAGTGGAGTCATAATATTCACTCAGTTCGTTATTATAAGCTCACAGTAACAGTGAACATGCATATTCTATATTTTCCAAATTAAGGCTCAAAATATAGAAAAAATTATGCTTTGGATTGAATTCTATTAATATGGGTTTCAATTTGATGACCATGAGAAAATGTAGTTCTCTAAAGCCAGACCAGTTGAAAACAACATAATGTATATAGTTGTTTTATGTATCACCTCAGCACAACTTGTTCCTGCAAAACCATGCTTTAAAATCCAAAGAGATAATAAAGACAGTGAATAAAAAGTAAGTAGTTGATCAGAATTGGTAAATACTGTAAATGCTTGAAAGATCCAATATTTAAAAATGTGTTTTTCCTCTTAAGGATGGCATTTACTCATCATACTCCATATACACAAAACCCATGGTGGATTTCATTATCTATCACTAGGATTCTGTCCAAGTAGTTGTTTTTGTTGAGGTTACTTGGGAGACACAGTCATATTTGCTCACATGGAGCGTTCAGACATGGCTGAATCCAATTTGTCCAATTTATGCTTCATGTTATTTGTACAAAGAAAGCCACTGGGGTGTTTTTGGAGTTTTTTTTGCAACCAAGTAAATATTTGCTTTTGAAAGCCAGTGGGAACAATGTGAGTTAACGCTACTGTTTGGTTTGTAGGACAACTGATAGCTCAATCACGTAATGGCTATTTTCAAAATTAACAATGCAGACCTATCATTTTGCTCATTTTTATCTAACCGTCTTTGCTCTGGCCTTGTGTCATAGAAGCTGAAGCACAGATCCAGGTGCCCACAGATGTCAACAACTGAATTTCCTATCTGATTCTCGGGGACATTATAAGAGCTCAAACAATGCTAATCTTTTATGATTCAATGTCAGATTAGCTCTTGCAGATGCATATACACTTATCTTGATGACTCCTTGTGGAAATTTGACTTAATCCTTATCTTTAAATTGAGTTTGTATGTAACTGCTCTCTGTGAAAAACTAATTCCATTTTATTGTAAAAATTGATAATGGAAAGATAAAGCTACAGGTTATATGGTGTAAAAACTACAGCTCTAAACCAACCCACAATTCTACAGCTGCCAGCTTCTCTAAGACGGAGGTCAAACTGTTTTACTTCTTCACAATAACCAAGCAGGGCAAGCAGGATTTACTCACCAGGTTGCATTGCTCCTAGAAGAAATTGTAGCATTCACTCAAACTATGGTGCTGGTGATGCTGCAGGCTACTTACAAACCTCCAGGGACTTCCACAATAAATTAGACTGCAGGATAGGAGCTGTTGCAGTAACACTGCTCACCCTAAACACTTCTCTTTTGACATTCCAGCTGAATCAATTAAGCATTATATGCAGTGTGTGAACTCAAAAAAAGTCCCTAGTGGTAAGCCGGCTGCTTCCTGATGTAATGGAGGGCAACTTTTTCCTCTATAGAGTCAGAGATTGAGGGTTTGGGCATACTGAAAAGGTCTAATCCACTGGGCAGTATGGAGCAGTGTCACTTAGGATATTTTCTCCCTTGAAGTCCTGCATGTACCTTATGCTGTCTTAAAATCAATCCCAAAGAGTTAAAAATGAGTTACATCAAAAGAAATATGCAGGTCCATCTTTTATCCAAAATGGATAAAAGATGGACCAATAGAGCTTGTAATGCAATATAGAAACACACAAAATAACAGAGTAAATGGATTTTGTCATTTTAGGCAAAGCAAAAACCTGAATACGGAGGTGAATCTCCCTTTCAAATCTGTGTCTTTAGAATTTATAGCTTCACTAGAAAAACAGTTTGCAAGGCAGTTTTTGACATTAGCATTGAATGTCTACAGCTTTTATTTCATAGGACACATAATGACAAAACACCCTAAAGCAGAGAACCTTTACAGTGCATCTGTCTCATACTCTGAGGTAAAATGTACTCAACAGCAGCTTGACTGTAAAGTTTCATGTCAGATGTTGTCAGCTTTTCTTGACAGAACAATAGCACTGAGGTACTGTAGAGCGCAAGTAAATATTCAATCTCTGAAGAACAGATAAAAACAAATCTGACACAATAAAGCACAATGGATGCCTATATTTTAATGGATTTTTTTTTGTAACTCCCTGAAATACAACACATTTTACAACAAAAGCAGTACAATAATTCTAATATTATATTAACACAAAACAAAAAATGTGCAAACACGCAAGTTATGTCCATACTATGGAAAACTATACATATAATTTGAGATAATCATACAAACATTCTGTGGCTTGTGTGTAAATCAATTGAGTGCTCATTAAATGTGTTCCATGATGTTTGCCACCATTTTGCGGTTTTTTACTATTTACTATCACCATTTTCTTATAGGAGCAAGCCAACACAATCTTGTTAGTGGTTTCAAGGTCATCAATATGTGTGAAATTAAACATGGGTTGAAATTATGAGTACACATTAGACTGGTCCACAGCTTTTCTGCAACTTGCTACATCTTAATTCTTTTCCCTGGCAGCGGTGGCACTTAATTTCCTTCATATGCAGCTAACACACACATATATGCGCATGCAGACCAAGACCAACACACAGCAACAGCAGCAGCAAATAAGGGAAAATGAACAGCAGCTCCTTGGTAATGGAAGAATAATACAATGCACGAGGGTGTAGGAGATTACAGATTGTGTGCATAGATAATGCTGTTAGATGGTAGACAACAGGATGCCTCTGAGTAAATGTTCTGCTTTGGGCTAAAAGGTGCTACATAATTCTGTTCCAACACCAGGCTTGGTCATGTTGACAGCTGCTCCGTCCTCCTTTCTTCTGCCTGTGGTTTATCTCTTTGAAGTAACCTTGTCTGCCATCCTGCACCTGTCCACCAGCTGTCACTACTGAGTTTAACACCTCTGCTCTACCTCAGATCAGGTTAGGTACTTAACAATCTGCTCCTTATCTGTGATCAGTCTTAGTATTTACTCAGAGCAGCTTGTAATCTATGGCATACTATGTTGTTTTATTAAATCTGTATTCTGTTTTCTTCTGTCCTGAGTTTTTTCTGCTTTGTCTGATCTGGGTTATACTTGTTTTGTTGGCACATGCATTACGATGTACACTTACTGTATATTTTGCATCGCCTATCTGTGTAAGAACATTTGTATGCTTATGAATGAGAGGAATGCTCTTTAAAGGGAGGCAGTTTTGAGGAACAAGGTATGTGTGTTGGAAAATGGAGAGATCAATAACATCCTGACAAAAAACCTCCGGGATACAATCCCATCACATGAAGGCAGGGGAGACAGGAAAACAGGAACTACTTCCTTTGTTTATCAAAACAAAAGATTTCAGTGGGGATTTCAATCTATTTCTCACCATATTCAGTGAAAAAGATACAGAACAAAGATTAAAAAAAATAATAAATCTCTCAAGCTCAAAGGAATTCTACATTAAAAACATTTATATCTATGGAGACCTGCCCGTGTGACTGTAAATGACTGTATTTATTTATTTATTTATTTTTATAAGGGTAAAAACGGACATTTAAAGCACAGGAAATAATAAAATATAATAATAGATAATTTGAGCAGAGTTTTTTCATTTAAAGATATGTTGTAAGGTTTACATAAAAGAATGATGCATGGACTAATTCAATAATAAACCCTCTGAATAATCATGAAACACTAGAAATGTGTGACATTTACATCTACAGAGACACTGCCCTCAGCTTTTATTACCTTATAAAATCACCATCAACCTTTAGGCAGTGTGTGTAGCCCTCAGCCAATAACAGCAGTACATAAGGTCTGAGGGCTTTAACCACATAAAAACATAATGAGACCTCTACACTACCAAGAATAGGACTCATATAGAGCAGCAAAGACACAGAGTTACAGACCTCTGTGTGTGGGATAAAGTCTGTATGTCTACTGTATTCACTCAGAACCTTACTGTAGTGTTGTGCAAAGGTATGGTCGTATTTGTGCATTATACCATTTGTTGTCTTTTCAGGACTTTGTTCTCATAAACTCCCTCTCTTCATTTAGCTTTTTCCAATTCAGCTGCTCTCT
>JAPQRQ010000009.1:11709707-11723466 GCA_037367365.1 Apogon talboti | reverse complement strand
CATTTGTTGTCTTTTCAGGACTTTGTTCTCATAAACTCCCTCTCTTCATTTAGCTTTTTCCAATTCAGCTGCTCTCTCTGTCTATTAATCACGGAACCGTGACCAACAAGTCAAGAAATCAAAGTTGACCTTCAGAGGTCAAAGGTCAGAGGTTGGTGGCCTTAATCTCACCCTCCTCCTCCTCCCCCCTCAGCCGGGTCCTCTCCCAGCCTTGTCGGATTCGAGTGAGGGTGTGGTCAACACATGGTAGGAGGAGCAGCATCTTGAGCACCAGCACTATAGAAGGCACCACCAGACAGAGCATGTAGCCCGGAGGAGTATACCATTTGTAAGTGGAAGGACTAAGAAATTTTTTCCACCCGTAAATGTAGCCATGTGCCGTACATATAGTCAGTGTCAGGTGACCCAGCTTAGACTGAGAAAAAAACACATGAAAAGCTAATGTTACACATTTTTCTCTCCACATGCAACCACTGTACACTTAACTTTTCTAACACACATTTCTGTATGATTTTTGAGAGATTTGAAGGTAGATGTCTCGATAGTTTCTTTGCTTCTGCATTCCTCAATTGTTAGAAACAGCAGAAAATACAAGCCATTTCAGGGTAATTGGATCTCCAGCACCAGTGGCCTTTGAGGCTCGGTTGTTGTTAATTACTTGGAAAATGTGTTTTCATTTACAGTTTTAGTATTTAGCTGATGTTCTCATCCACAGCGACTGACAATAACTTCTAACTGCAAACGGCACAATCAGGCAAGATTCATATTAATGTAGTGCAGTAATAACTGTTCATATAATGATAATCGGGACTATTATTTTACCATTTTGGAACAGCAAATCCTTCTCCTGTGAAGAATTAAATGAATATAGTTATATCTATAGGTATGATCCCAGCTAAGAAAAATACAGTTATAAATCAATAGATCAATACTGTTAAATAATATTTTATTCTATGATGGTTCTTTTCACAAGATCATAAGGATTATCTTGACCTAGACCTCTATTTCCCACTTCCATTCCCTATCGGAGGTCTACCTAAGGACCTGACCTTTACACAAACGGACCTGTGACCCGTATTAACAATTTTCTCGCTGGGGATAATACCTAGTATCATAATTCTATTTAATGAATAACTTAACATTTAAAATCCTGGGCCAAAGTCAGCCAGGCTTTCACTATGTGTGCCTGTGGTAGGCAGTTAGTTAAGTAGCCTCTGGGGAGATAAGTGTCGCTGACATATTGCTTCTACGACAGTGTAATAACTCTGATGAGAACTTGGACACTCCAAATAGAGATTATCACATAGGCCCTAAAAACTTCACTGATAGTAAGCACATGATAGTGATAAACACGATAATATCTATGGCCTTAAAGCGTTTCACACACGCAAATGAAATTACACTCATAACAGTAATAAGTTGTGTACTGACCTGAACAAAGCTGAACTCTCTCCAGCTGAGAGAGCCTCCAACAGAGGGCAGGGATGTTAGTCCTAGCAGGACATAGAGAAAAAAACCAAGGATGCCAAGCACATAGAAAGAATCTGTGGCCCATGCCTCAGTATTATCAAAGTAAAATGGTGTTGTTTTATTGTTCTTCATCTAAAGCAAACAGGGATAAGAGAGAAGGGAGACAGTAAGTACAGATGTAAAGCCAGGGCTGTAGACAACTGCACACAGTTTGAAAGAGTCCTTCATACCTCGTCCACCACGCGGGAGATGAGTTTGTGTCTGACAGCGTAACGGATGGGGATGATGAATGTGTAGATGGCATGGAGAAAAGCAAAGCTTAGTGCAACCAAACCTATTTGCTTCCTGCACAGCATCCAGCGGTCAAGCCAATCAGGGAAGCAGCTGGAGAAGTTTGCATACATTAGTTTTCATTTATATTAATAATTTCAAAGATAAAGATAAATTTTCCGTGTATTTCAGGCCAACCTGTACTTAGTTCCTCTGTAGAGCTGAATGAAAGCCGCTATAACACCAGGCAGATAACACAGAGATAACATGATGAGCGACACGATGGGAAACACCTGAAAGATGAAAAACACAGAGTACAGTGGAGATGAAATACCCACTACAGAACACTTTAAAGCAGTGGGGGAATCTTTACCTTGTTTGCCAGGGACACCATTATCCTGAAGGAGATGTCTTTCCCATCTTCAAAGTACGCATAGAGGACATCTCTAATGAGCAGATAGAAGTAGAAGAAGGCGGTGAGGCCCAGGGCCACGCATAGCGGCAGCCTCCACTGTGGAAACAGCTGCAGGGGGAAGTCCTCCAGCTCTGTGGCTGCAGACAGAGAGCCCCTGTCCAGAACAGTGAGGCCCAGCTTGGTGGCCATCTCTGCAACTGCATGCTTTGCTTCTGCACTGTTGCCACACAGGAACACCTGGAGCAAGATAATGTGGTTAATTTTTCAATTGCAGTGTGCTATTGTCATTTTGTTTTTCAATTATAATAGATGTGGCAATAGATTATGTTAGTCTTACTGTTGATGAACACCGACGGCACAAGTACCAAAGGTGCATCTGTTCTTTTAAATACTGTTCTAACACAAAAATAACAGGTACTTGGACTTGAGTATTTCCATTCTAAGCAACTTTCTCCTTCTACTTCTACTCTACTACATCTCAGAGTCAACTCTCTTCAGTACTTTTTACTCCACTACATTTTTTTAGTCACTTTTAAGATGACATTTTTGTCTTCTCTTTCCTCTCCATCTCCAAATATGCTGATTTTATGAATTTTATTATTTCTGAATGTTTGTGATAAGCTGACAGATGAAACATTCCTTCCTATAAATAAGATAAGTCGATGCTTGATGACCTTACATTGTAGCATTACTGTGCACTGAAGAATTAAATGACCTTACTCCAGTATCTCACTCCATAATAAGGGCCTGTATAATAGATCATTTATACCTGTTTAGTTCAGATTGCAGCTAAGTACCACTGGCCTTGACTGGCCTTATCTTCATCTGCAATTATATCATCTCAATAATAACTCAGTAATTCCACAGACACTCCTTCTTTGCCATCAGAATAAATAAAATAGGGATATTTTTCTCTTCCTGCATTATAATTAGGTTTTCTTTTTCTGTTGCTAATAATTATTCTAATATTTGTTGTTAGATGACTCACCAGCCCTTTTTGAAATATCTAGTGCATGGCTGTGCTGAGTACACTTGAAATGTCTACGGAATTAGCCTTGTTTTTTTTTTTTTTTTTTGTTCTCCTCTTGTGTTCTTTCAGTAATTTCCAGATGAAGGCCCTCAAAGTGTGCATCTATGTAAAAAGAACTAGATAAAGAGGACATATGCAGCTCAATGTGTAATCCCATTTCTTGATCTTATGACGCTGACTAACCCTTTTTACCACACTCGCAGTGCTGTGATAAGACGATTAAGTTGTTTGTAAGGGGGGAAAAAGTGAATCATACAGTCGGAGAGATAGAAGGAGCAGAGAGTGCTGGTGAGAGAGAGTAGTTTGACAGGCATATAGTGGAGTCAGTGGGATTGAGCAGTTTTCCCCCAGGTGTGTGTATAAGTGGACCGGGCAGTCAGCCATGTCTCCCTACATTACTGCACCAGTAACAGCAGGGGACGGCCGACAGACTAAATCTCCATCTGAATGTAAATGTGACACAGCCCCAGCCCCGCTGTGGATCTAATCAAATTGCTGGCCGGGGAATAGCACACACTTACAAGCATGTGCGTGTGAATGTATACTGTACCTACACAGTCTCTGCTAAAGACACACATTCAAATACACTACACTTGTTCTCTCAGAGCTACCTGTGTTCAAAGAAAATGGAGCACTGCAGTGGTATCTGTGTGTTACACGTGTGTGTGTCTGTGTTTGTGTGTGTATATATGTATGGGGGTTGTTTGTGTTGAAGAGGATTCGAGGCAGATTCAGGTTTGGTCTCCAGAGGTTCCAGCATGTTTGTGTTTCTCTTTGTAGCTGTGAAACGGAAGCTGCAATAAACACTGGTCTTTTGACTTTGTAACATCATGAAGTGTGTTTGTTTGTCTGTCTGTGATGTTTATACAAGAACTGTCCTCATTTCCAGTGGCACTATTATGGAAAGATGGTAAAATCAATAACCTGCAACAACATAATCAATGAATTTTGCCCCGTGTACAGTACGGTGAAGCCTTGATGTCCTATTACAGAATGTCACATCCACTTACTGTGTTGTCTTGTGTTATCACTGCCGGATATGATGATCTACTTAGTCGGTAATCAAGTTGGTAAAGTCCTCTCCTTTTTCTGCCTTATATTTGTATGAGTCGACTTAAACCAACCTTAAATCTACAGTGCTTGAGATTTCTTAGCGGTGCTTTGCAAAAATTCCAAATTGACCTCTCAGCATATTGTTATTCCAGTGGTCTGAGAGGACATGAGACTTCTGCTTCTGCATGACCCTCTTACCTGTGTGAAGGATCTGCTACATGACATCCCAACTTTATCTAATCATGAGTGTTTTCAGACAAATAGGAGGGGCTATATATTTGACTGACAGATGTAATTACCAGTCGCTGTTGGGAATCCGTCAGATGGGACCTGAATGTTATCCTCCTGCTTCTTTTTTCATCATAAACACATTAGCTCTTCTATATTTATAATTAGTCTTTTGGTTTGGACAGGGAGGAAAGAGTTACTGAAGGAAAGAGCGTACTATCAAATTCTGGCATTTTTCCCCTTTGTTTTTGGCTCCTGCAGCTCTTAAGCCCTGAAAGCTTCCCAGCTCTGTTACAACGTGATCCCACTGACATCTTTTATTTAGCAAATTCTTTACTTCCACTCTTCTCTCACCTGTTTTCCTGCCAGAAGTCCATTTTGCAAAGCCCAGGCAGACAACGTGTTAAGACCTTTCACCACCTCAGCTCCAGGGACCAGTCTGGAGAACACACAATAAGGACTGTACTATTGTTTCTGTCTATAAACACACGTACAAGGAACGGAAGGGCCACAAAATGGTGAGAATCAATGTTTCCACTTCAGCTGAATAGACACACTGCAGGACATCCTGCCAAGGGAGCTTCAACACAACGATTTCTCAGATTCAGAGTACAGTTTGAGTGTCTAATGTTCTGAGACCCCATTTACACCTGGTAAATGGGATCTGTATGAGGACAGCATGTTCTGATACAGATAACATTTTAATACCAGGCGTAAATGGGCTCTTTGTAGTGTTTTTGCACTCTTTCACAACAAGCATTACCCTAGGCAAAGAGCACAGAGCAATTTTAGTTTCCTTTCCAGAGAACATTTTGAAAAGTCTAATATCATATAGGGAACTGTTTACATGTAGGTATATTTACCTCTGCAGATAGACGGCATTTGCCTCTGGGTACATGTCTTTCTTCAGGTTGTTACTGAGGTCTACCAGAACCTTGTAGTCAAACAATAACAAACGGGAGGAAACAAAACACAAAATGCTAGTTATATTAAAGGAACTCAATAATTCTGTCTTATAAATGAAATATATACGATTACAAAGAAAAGTTAAATTCTAAAAAATAAAAAGCTTCTTCCCCCAGACAATATTGATAATAAATATTAGTGTACAGCATGTTTATATCTGTATGCTTAATTCTGTAGGATTATTACCTATTTCTATATTGCGTTCATATATTGCACTTAAAGCTCCCAGGTATATTTAGCACAGAGAAAATCTCTAAATACATCTTTATGTTTAATTGCCTTTTGGCACAGTTGAGGGTTGAGTTGTGACAGTAACTTCCATTTCTGTTTTTTTTTTAATTTAATTTTTTAAATAACTGTGGTTGTGATAAATAAAGGTCTGAGTGTGACTCTACAGGAAAATGTATTCATAAATTTGAAGCAAAACTAAATAATAAGCAGTTGCATGTTCCATTGACTTAAACAATAGTAGAAATACCATTTGATATATATATATATATATAATCATTCAGTACTTGTATACTTATGTTTATCTCATTTATCTCATTTATAGGGCAGTACATGTAGAGTCTCTGTGGAGGTACTGAAAATAGATTCCAATTTTCTCATATTATCTATAACATGGGTCTTATATCAAGTTATTTCTACTAAATACCTTGACTGAGAATCAGAAATATATTCTCGCATCTTTCTGCAGTTGTCAGGGATTAGTTTTGAGCTATTTTAAATTTATAGCCACTGCATTATGTTCAATTACAGTAACATCAAAACCTCAATCACCTTTCCCTCAAGATGCGGTGCCATCATCTCAAGGAAGTCATAGTGTTCTCTGTGAACACAAATAAAGATTAAACTGGCTGACCGGGCTGCCGCTGCGTGGCTCGTCACCTGCACAACACACACATTTAGCACATTAAGACACATGAGCATCTTTGAGCGGCATATGCATAACTCTTAGGTGCATTGCGATGAGCTCTAAATGTAGTGAGATCACACATAGTAATGTAGCCATGTGTTGTACCTGAGCTCCCTGAGGCAAAGGGCCACAGCTGTGAGGCCGGCGGCTGCCGTACACCACCTTGTAGCCAGACTGGAGCAGACGCTGACCTAAAGAGCGCCCTAAGTCCCCTGTTCCAAAGATACACAGCAGTTGTGGATCAAGGGCAGCTGCAGCGCCCAGATGATGCAGTGCCACACTCTCTGGCTTCATCTCCTCGGTCATTCCACTCACCACCATCATGAACACACAGTTGAGTGTTAAGGATCGCCTACTTTGCAGTTATATAGCTGTGGATATTGACCTGTGCACAGCCTCTCCCACAAGTTGTGAAGCTTTTAACCTTTGTATGTTTGTGTTTGTGTGCGGGAGTGTATTTGTTTATTACACCTGTAATCAATATCTGAAGTCACGTGTACAGGAGTGTGAAATTCTGCATTACACCATATGACTTTGTATACTTGATATGACGCTATGAGTCATGAGCCCACCCGATGATTTTATATGTTTTTATTATTGCTCTTGCTCAGAGATTGATTAATACAATGGGAGTCTCAGTTGTTAAACGGCTGAATTATAAAACCATCTACGCTCCGCAGATGTAATATTAACCTCTGATTTACATTTTTAACATTTTATGACCTCTTAGAAAAATCGACCACAGCGAAATGTTCTAAATCTAGTTCAGCCAGACTTTGACTCTCATATTGGCAAAAAAAAAAAAAAAAGGATGATGCTTTCTAGGGCTGCTTTATTCTATTTCTTCTGTTTCCATTCTAGACATGGTGCCATGTGGGAGATCCTGCCCCACAGATTCATTATCATTTCAAAACCCACTGTTCCAACCAAACGACTGAGAAGAGAATTTGTGCAAATTTAGTGCTCATGTCCCCATGGCTAAAACATCTGCAAAGCTTTGACATGAGCAGAATCAACAGAGCAGAAATGAAGGTTGGCACATGTGTAAGTGTATTGTGTGCTGCTGTACGAGTTCATGTGAACACATGCCTTTACTTGGAGGGATTCACTGAAGTACATTATGTGCTCAAGTTTTGTATGTGTTGATATGGGTCAGGGCAATCAGGGCTGAGCAGAGTCTCAGCTGTGATCCACTGCACCTGGGGAGTTGGCTGTAAACAGGGTGAATACCTGACTGTCCAAATGACACACACTATCACATCAACTTTACTGACTGTTTGTTCAAAAATGCACTCCTTATCATAAAAGCAGCCTCACTAAAATCATAATGTGCATATACACACCCAATGATATTTATGGCAAGACAAGCAGCATGTTACCTCAGGAGCTTTTACAGTCAAGTCCATAACTAAAGCATTAATGTCTACCTTGGGGGATATCTCAGCAAAATGAGAAATCATTTTATGCCTAACCTTTAAGGCATCCATTCACATGTAGTGCTGTTAGAATGAACCTGATAGCAGATCCACTCCGATGACTCATTTACTAGCTCTGCCTCAGGGATATCTTTCTTTTCGTCTTTTCCCCTTCTCTTCTCTCTCTCTCTGCTCAGATTCTCTCTATTTTTACACCACGACTCTCCTACTCAGCCTCTTGTTCCGTCATTCTTCTATTTTTTTTCTTTTCTTCTTACTCTGTTAATAAAGTTGTGCTGCTTTACTTTGCCAGTCAGACACCTATTAGATTCACCTTCAGTTTCGTCTTATTAACACTTGACACTGCCTTTATCAGGAAAAATGTAAACTTAAAGAAAATCATCTTTCTTCTACTGACTACACACAGAAACACATGCACTTTTAATACTACTTAATTTGGCAGATTTGTCCTTAAAATTGTAGACTTTTTTAGATTTGGCGACACCTGTAGTTAATGGTGGTAACAGCAACTGAGTTGTAATTATATAAATTCTGGTGCAGTGATGGACTGGGATTAAAAATCAGCTCGGGTGTTTGGAACAGACTGGCCACATTTCAAACCATATCCAACACTTTATATAAAAAAGCTTTGCAGACTGACTACAATGCTGAGATTCACAACACAGAACACACATAAACAACACCAACTTTAATGACTACAGTCACTGATGTATGCCAACAGCAATTTAACACAATCTGAGAATGGTAGAGTGTTAGTTGCTACATGACATGCTCCACTAAAGGCACATTCAGCACAAATACATAGGCTCGACATTAAGGAGCAGTGCATAATATCACTGTACCTCTGTAATACAAATACTCCACCAAAACATGGAACAAGCACCGCATATTACACTACATGTTGAACATTACAATAGCTTCAGCGGAGTCTAAAGAGTTAAATAGTTAATAAACCCATACTGGCAGAGCTGGCACTACATTAAATTTGGTATCTCCCATCACTTGACCTTTCCACCTTTTCTGAGAGGATCATGGAAAATTATTCAATACTCTGAAATGATCTGGTCTTTTTTAATCAATATAGCCTAAATAGAAAAATTATTATCATCACTACTAGCAGCTGTAGTTATAGTATTAGTAGTAGAAGACAGTTTTCATTGTAATAAATAAGAATTATGATCAAGTGCGGGTACGTGTGTTTCAGAAGGAAAGATGGACTTTTGTATTCAGAGGCAATTCTGGGATATAATTATTTGACATACTTTTTGGACAGTTATGATCACAAAGCAGCTGCTACAGTCCATATCACCACAGCTCCATCTTTTTTAGAGTTTAACTCTGATCTCCATTGTTAACATCAGTGAACCCCCATTTGACTGCTTTCATACATATTTATTCAGATTTTAACAGTGACACATTGATCTTTGCTGCAAAATAATTCCTCAACTACCGTTGCATATTTTGACACAAAATGGTATCAAATATTTACAGCTGTGCCCCATAAAACAGGTGAGAGGAGCAGAAATTAAATCACTTGCATATTAAGTTCTGTTCTAACTTTCATTGTAATTTAATTATTTTATATCCTGGAAGGTCTCCACTGAAAACCCAGAGAGTATTCTACACCATGTCAGTATTTTATGCTTATCTAATAACATCTTGTGACATTTATCAGCTATGTGCTCTGGGACATGTTTACATCAAACACATGCTGAACCGCCTTTTTTATAAATGTCAGGGTGTAGTTGCAGATTACAGCTCAAGTGAGAAATAGAGCCCGTGTTTTGTCAGAGTGGTGTTGGATCACCCTGGAGAGCTTTTAGAACATACATGTAAACATGAACCTATATTTTCACAGTAAAGCAGACAAAAGAATAACACTACATACACAAAAGACACACTGCAAAAGAATGTCCAGGTGTCACATGGTATTGAACAATATGAGGCCCAGCTCTTTAAGTTTTTAGAGCCAGAGTACACATTGTATGTAGATTCATGCTGCTACAATGGACAAAGAATAGCCTACAGGGTGGGGTATTTCTGTTACATGATGGGCACTGCTGTAATGCATTTGTTATGAGGTTCAGACTGAGGTTCTGACTGAGTTCAGGTTTTGAGATAGTTAAAAACAGAAAGGTAGGAACCAAGGGAAAAGATACTGTATATACAATGAGAAACAAAGGCAGAAATAGAGACAAAGAACAGGGGAAGACTGGGACACAAAAATGTAGAGGCACGGAGAGATGCAACTTATGAGCAGAAATATTGCCTCAGTAGAACAAAAACCAGAGTTTCCCACAAGTATTCCCAGAAATATTCTATAAATATTCCATTACCAGCTTTCCAGACAGACAGTCTTGGGATGTTCATTACGAAACACTTTAAGCAGAATCAGAAACAGTTTGGATGAAAGTGTAACCTATTTCTGCACATGTTTGTCTTTGATGAAATTGCAGCTTTAAGGGCTAAAAGATAAATGAAGTGTGGAGAGTTCATCTGCGTATGTATTTGCACATATGCATCTGTGAATGCTCCAGTAAAGACTTGTTTGTGTCAGTTTCTGTGTGTAATCTGGCGCAAAAGAAGCTGCGAAGGTGCACACATTGCTCGTTTATCAGCGTCTCCACAGCAGGCCCACATCCCATAGTGAAACATGTCCGAAACGAGAGAACCTCAACCTCTATCTCTGCTTTAGCGAGATGAGCATTGACTGCATGTTTGAAGTTCAGAATCTTATCTGGCAAGCCAAGCAGCAGAAATCAGAGGCAGGGAGGAGCTGCATGAAACTGCAGATTTAGAGATTTTCCTGTTCTGTCTGACACACATCGCTGCAGAATCATACGGCGCTGCTTACTTCAAAATTCAGCCTCTTTACAAACAGAGGGGACAGAGGTGGTTTGAAAATATCTCTGCAAAGACAATGCTTCAATGGAATTATCTTAGCCTCTCCTTGGAAATAAAGCTTTGATAATCTTCTTGCCTCATCTAACTTCTTGCGTTCGTCTTCCACCCCACGTCACTCTTGCTGTGATCTGAGATGGATGAAATTGAGCAGAGCCATTTTGTTTTCCATGCTGAGAGAGCTAAGATTAAAATCTCTGATGTATCTGTGTCATTCCATATAATCATATCTTTGACAAACAGCTGTGGTCTGCAAATAGCATGCATCCACACAGTTCTTGCTTCGTAGCTTCGGGGAAATCGGCAGCCCATTATAAGGCTGAAATAGGCCTAAAGAATTTTTCGCCTCATCTCCCCCGCCATACCTCCAGTCGAGTGAAAGAGCTGACAAGGTAGGAAAAAGCTGACACAGAACTCTAATTCTATAAGGACGAAAACCTCGTACTCATCAGAGGTGCAATTTTTCCTGCCCTGTATTATTTTTTTTAAACCAGGAAGTGTAAAGTAAGAAGACAGTGTGTTAGGAACCATGCAGGTTAAACAAATTTGAAGAGTCACATGGCGATTAACAGTGATTAGATAAACTCTTGTTTCATGTGCTTTTTAAACCAAATATATTGTTAACAAGGGAGAAATGTGCTAACTAGGGAGAGTGCCATTTGTTCTCATTTCCTTTCAAACTGCCTTCTGGGATACAATGTCCAAATGAGGCTCTTCAGACAGACCCATGATTGGTGAAAAATAATTAGAAGCCAGCAGGCCTGTTGGATCAGCAGTATCTGGTAACTATGTTAAATGAGGTCTTGTGTTCCATGGTAGTCTCTCTGGCTCTCTCTTGGCATGTGCTTAATCATATAGTTGTCTACATTTATATAGTTATCAATATTTTCTCTAATCAAAATTGTTGACAACATGTAAAGGAAATATACTGTACTCTCCTTTTTTTTTCTCAGTTCTAATATCTGCACTGCAACTCACAGTTTTAACTGTTTTGATTAATTTAACATTAAATTCTTAATTTTAATCAAGATTGTTTTTAGCTTTTGCTTTAACTGTCTCTTATTTGTGTTTTAATTTCTTTCTTGTTTTAATTTTCTTTCTTTATTGTTGTCTTTTCTGCACTTTCCTTTTGTTTAATGTTTTATTCCCTGTGATTTTAATATAATTTTATGTGTTTCTATGCCTTTGTAAAGCACTTTGAATTGCCTTGTGTATGAATGGTGCCATACAAATTAATTTCCCTTGCCTTGCTTTAATTTCTCAATAAACAGCCAATAAATTGATTTTTTTTTCCTAGATGTTTGGGGCCAGAGCTAGAAGATTTTACATGGGGTGAAATGGGAGGATGGTACATGGGAATCCCCATTTATACAGTGTGTACATTAAAGGGATATAACAAAAGATTCACAAAAATACTTTAAAACTGGTCTTGATCCTGTTGTGCATTAAGATTACCTATGTCATGTGTTGATACAGGGCATTATACAATAATAAATAGTGTTCCAACAAAACAAAACTGTAAAGCTCTTGAAAAGTAAAAGCATTGAATTCCAAATGAAAATATTCCACTTCAAGTGAAAGTTCTATTCTGTCAAGAGGTACAACACTTGCTCCAAAGATGTAGTCGAGTAGAAGACTAAAGCACTTCTAAATCACTCTTGGCCAATTTATTGCTTGTTTCAATGCTTTGAGGAGCTTGTAGAAGTGGCTTTTTTCTTTTACAAGTACAGTTTTAAGAACATATTATTTAGGGGGGCAGCCAGGGGGCAAAGCTCTTCCTCTGTCGATGCTCTAAAACACTTTTCCAAATGTCATGACCGGAAAGAAAAATGATGAATTATCTGACAGTGGGAAATCAAATGCTGTGAAGATAATGCTCGTGTCAAGCTGAGGGATAAACAGCTGCCAAGAAAACTGAACACAGTACAACAGCACAACACAACTACAACAGGTCTACAAAGTGAAATATATTCATTTAATAAGCATTATTAAAGCTTCGAAATATACATTTGTATCACCATCTGAAAGTGCTCCATGACTTGTCAAATCCAGTGTGTGTCTTTCCTCAGAACAGTATTTTTTGTGATGTAGTTATGAATGTGATCCATGACATATGTACAGTATGTGCACATCAGTTCACTCTGTGGTTTGTTTTGTCAGTATCTGTCTGTTTGAGGTGGATTTTATCAGTCCAGGCTTCACTCTCTTTAGACTCATAAAACTATGCTTTGTGGTAGCTTTAAACAAACCGCTCTAAGTTTGCTGGAGTGAGGTGTGGTTATTTAGTCACAATCGACTCTAAGCACAAACCAAAACACTAAACACAATAAAACTCTCAGGACATGTTTGGGATGAAAATGCCTGTTTTACTATTTACAAAGTCTGCTGACAATAAATATGTGAATATCTGAGTTTCTCTCCTCGCCTGTGTACTGCTCCTCTGTTTGTGTATCTGGGCATTTGTCTGACGAAGTGTTGCCAGGGAATCAAGTAACTCAGAAACAAACATGAATTCAAGGGATTTGCCTTGAAGTGAAGTGTATTATGATGTTAATTTCCAAGCTTTGTTCATATTTTTTTCCTTAATTGCAAAAAACATTTCCAATAATTCATCCAGTGTTTCCATGTCTCATGGTTCCATGTGGAGAACACAAACATACATACTGTCAGCGCTGATAACAAACACTGGATTCTCATGTATTCCACCTTGTCATATTGGTTTTAATGGGGAAAGGAAATTATTCATTGTCTTCTACACTAATCTGTGCTGTCTATAACTGAACTTCTATTCCATTCTACGTGGTTCTATTATGTTCTATTGTGTTGAACATTCCTACGCTTCCATTCATCAGTGTGTTTCCAAATAGCAGATGGCTTGCTAGCAGTGATAAGAACCAGACATTTAGTAGATAAATTAATAAATAAAATGGTGATTGTGTGTAACATCTAATATTCATATACTGCCAAGCTGTTACAAAAGAACACAACTGTGTTTCCTTCACTCTGTGTGTGTGTGTGTGTGTGTGTGTGTGTGTGTGTGTGTGTGTGTGTGTGTGTGTGTGTGTGTGTGTGTG
>JAPQRQ010000009.1:11681966-11699706 GCA_037367365.1 Apogon talboti | reverse complement strand
CCTCTTCCTCTCCCCTTCCTCTCCTCTTCCTCTCCTCTCCTCTTCCTCTCCTCTCCTCTCCTCTCCTTTTAGGGTGTGGCTCTAACAGCATGTTTAATCTTAAATGCCATTGCTTTGACGTACAATAACTTTAGATGAGAGGACTCTTGAGCGTTCTCCTCTGTTTGACTAAAATTGGCTGAGTACAGAGTGTTTGCCATTGTCCTCTGGGAACAAACCAGAGACCCCATCAACAGACCTTATCTATTATTTACACACCACCACTGATATTCCAATAAATAAGCTAACTGCCCATCCAAGCAACTTTCTGCTGTCACAAACAAGAGAAACATGTTCATATGCTTTCTGCCACCCAGATGCTGAGGTATTTTTGACCCAGTGAATAGAATTTTGAATAAGGCTTCACAATGCCGCACGAGTATGGGAGTGATGGAGGCTATAATGGCTCATGGCACACTATTAAAAAGACACAATGGAACACAAATGCACACAACCCACCAGAAATGTGATGGATGCATGTGTGAACACACACACACACACACACACACACACACACACACTTGAGACTGATGTCATCTGTTCTGAACAGGGAATTGTGTGTTTTGGTGCTAACTCTAAGGTCCATTACTTTCATCTGAGGCAAAATACAGCATATTCTGATTAGCTTCCGGCGAGGAAGCCAAGAGAGGGTAGAGGGCTGCAGTGGGGACCCGGTGCAAAACAAAAAAGTCGGAAGAGCATATTTTGAGTTATATGAAATGAATTGCTGTCGGCTTGCATTAAAACTACATCTTCAATTGCTACTGCACCCCAGTGTGGCAGAGAGAGACCATGCAAATGTGTACAGACACAAACTAAAAGGAGAATATACACAAGCATAAATCTTAAAATATATATTCCGCATATGTAGCAGTGGGAATTGCAGTCTCATTAATAGTGTTAGCAGAGCAGCACACCTTAATGATCCCTATCTTTCACAGTACATCTGTCCCTGACAGTATTTCACTTCTACTGCAGGGCCAGGAGGGTTCAGATCTCATACACCGTCCGTATATCAAAGACACATCACAGCACTTTGCCAGAGAGTGACTAATTGACCACCGCCCAAGAGATTAAGTTCACATTGACAGCTTGGTTGTGAGATCTGACAGGTCCACGTCTGACATTTTGTCATATATTTATGCTTTATGCTGTACACACAGTCATATACAGAGCTGAGGCTATTTCAGTCTTATTCTTCAGGGGCCTGTCTTCAAGCACCAGATTTGACCATTTCTTATTTCCTGTTCCCTCTACCCTCACACTAAGCCTGTACCTATACTGCTCAACCATGAAGTCATAACTAACTATAACAGCACTAGGTAGAGCCATAGACTGTATATAAAGATGAATGACATGACAACACTTCCTCCCACAACGTAAAAGTGAAGCCACAATCTGTGATGGAGTTAGATTCTTGCAGCTTCAGAGAGAATGTGACCATATACAACATTACATTACACTTCACTATAAGACACCCACACCCCACCTCATTTTCTAACCCTGACAACATGTGTATCAAACTATTTTGATGATTCACCATGAAATTGTAGCCAAGTCACCATTTACACAAATGATCATGGTCAGTTCAACAGATAATTTTAGAGGCCAAAATTGCTGTTTGTGACAAAGATAGTAAAGAAACATCTAGTTATGTGTTCTACAGTTTGATGAAATTCATTTCTCGATGTGTATGATACAAGTCTGCAACACCACAACAAAAACTGCCTGGGCACAATTTGCCTCAATCTTTGAGAGCAAGGTGAAAAAATATTAAGGTTGGAAATAACTACAGTTTGGTCATGTTGGAGCTGCAGGGACATCCTCATCAGTCTCAGTCTTTTTATTTACGCCTTTTTACAGTCTGATAGTTCAACATTGTAATCACAAACTGCAACATTCTTCATATCCTTGAAACTGACAAACATCATATGCGTAAATAATGCTGTATTTCAATCAGGATTAAAAAATTTATTCTCTCTTGTTGTTGACTGTAATATAATTTTTTTCTGAAGGTTCCATTGAGCGCAACCGTAAGGGGCAGGACTTCAGCTTTTTCAGCAAATAACTTCTTAAAAAATAGTTAATGAGAAAAATAACAATGTGAACACAAAACATGATTAAACTTACCTAAAAAAAGAGAAAACATCTTTGGGATTTAAATTGGACCTGTACTTCATTATTTTGTCAATGAGGGGGTGGGATACACAGCAGCTACCAGGGGGGGAATGAGATGTTTTGTACAAGGAGCTGTAAGTATATCCAACGTTATACACAGCCTATAGACAAAGCCCCAACCTCCACCAAGGCCCCACAGCCCTATAATCTATCAAATGCTCTGTATCACACATTTAGAAAACATATGTCCTTCCCCATTGGTGTAGACCTCAACAGAGTTTGATGAAAATCACCCCAGAGGTTTTTACGTAATCCTCCTGAAAGACAGAACAACTGACAAAAAGATGCTGGCAATTACATGACTTCCACGGTGATGTTAAGTATAAATCATCCTTACTCTGTCATTCTGGTAGCCCTGCCACTCGCCATCATTTGTTCTCTTCATATTTCCTCCCCTGTCCCCTCTCTCTTTCTCTTTCTTTCTGTCTTTCATATTCTCTCTTTCTAGCCCTCCACCTTACACAAACACAACTCTAATAAATTGTGGCACTGGTAATTACATAGAACCCACCGGTAAATTTCACTTCCATTTACATTTAGATTACAGAATATTTCATTCCTATCAATCTGCTGTGCAAGACCAGTATGTGCATGGCTTCCCCTTTATGCAGACACAACTGTTCATGGGGCATTTTTATATTCTCATAGGTACACAACCATACACACACACACACACACCTACACCTACACACACACACACACATGCATGCACGTGCGAGTAAGCACACAGAGACAAACTGCAGTCACAGGGGAGCGCAAGCATATATGGGATGTACTGATTCCAACATGCACACTCGCAAACAGTCTGCAATAAATCTCAATGTTCACCCCTGCACATATGGATGAATGCACATATTAGGGTGGTAAATCCTAATTTTGCTGCCCACATTTTATAAGTGCAAACATACAGACACACACATATGCAAACAGATAAAGAGCCAGTCATCATTGACTCTATCTTAAAGTCAAATGATGGCCTTGGTATGTTGTGTTCATAAATTGAATACTGTTTTGAAAAGGAGCCACAATTTACCTTGAACTGTGCAATATTTATCTGATGAAAAAAAAAAATCCCCCTCATCCACTGTCTCTGGAAGACTGGTGGTGTGTGTAAAAGTGGAAAATAAATCTTTTTGTAAGAATATTATCTGCCTCCACACTTATACAATTTTGGTTTCATAGTATTTTCATAACATTTCCATGGTGCGTCTGGAGTGGAATCATACTCTTGTCCCACACACATTTTCCACACATAGACGTACCCACTTCTGGATCATAATACATTCAGAAGCAATCTCATCCACTGTGCATAAAAGACAGCAATATGCGCCCAAACCCTAACTCTAATATTTCACCAGTATAAGAAGAGAGGAGAGGGGAAAAAAGAGCCAGAGGCAGCAACTGGGGAAAACAGATACCACCAAGATTTTTCCCTCTTGCTCATTTTCTGTCTGTCTTTCTGTCTTTCTCTCACTCCCCCACCCACCAGCCCCCCTCCTCTCAGTATTACTGCATCAATTCTAACAGTAATGAGTGCACCAGGAGTAGGGAGAGCAAGGGAGAGTTGAGGTACTTCAGGGAATTAGAGTGTTTAAAATATACACATAGGGGTTCCTCTTGTGGATGATCAGTGCAAACAGTTCTCGTCTTTCTCCACACACACCAAATAGAACCTGAAGGTGTTGACTCACACTGCAACTCATACCTGCATACTGTGATACCTGAAGTTATTATAACCTAATTAACACATATAAAAGAGTCTTTTCCCATCATCAGTATATTAAGGAGACGTAATTGTTTGTGCCATTGTCTTTTACATTTCATGATTGTGTGGGATACATTCATTACGCCGCTGCTTCACTCTCAGGGGCACCCCAGGACATAGAAAATACATTACCTAGCAGTGCTTAAGTGTATGAGACATTAACTAAAGCTTTTGCCAGAAGATAGTATGGAGGTAATTTCCTGCGTGAAATTGGTTTCCCTTTTCTTTCTGTGAGGGAAGTGTATTCCCAGGCAGTAAAGTGATCGAGAGAAAGCATAAAGACAATGTTTCCATCAATGACACAGGACATGTGTGAGTGTGTAGGTGGTCGTATGTGTAAGTGCCCGTGTGTGTTTATGAGCATGCCACGGTTTTCTTCACCCACACTGCATTATTGCTATTAGAGAGTTTTGCTGATATGATCTGCTGAGGTTTGGGTTGGTGGCTGCAGGAGGAAATTGAAGCGACAGGGTGCTGTTAGAGTTTAGACTCCAAAGCAACAGGAACCCAGCAAACTGATAACACCAGTCGTTTGGACAGATCAGCATCAGTGCAAACAACAACACGCTCACATATACTTGCACAGCCACTCTCTGAACCCTCAGGGTTACAAGGAACTGGCAAAAGAGCGCTGACAGCCCAGCAGGAAGCAAATCACTGGACAGAGTAGTGTCCGAATTAGTTTAGGGAAACTGCTGTAGTCATGCTGTACCACTCTGTAAACTAACACACTTGTATCCACATACATCATCACACACAAGCAGCCAGAGCATGCACTGTAAAAACACAGAAATCAAGAGTCAAAGCCTTTCCAGTGTTACAGAAGAGCTAGACAACACAGTCTCAAAATATACCATAGGTCTGGGTAACATTGTATTTATATATTTCTTTGGTTTATTCTCATTTCCATTATATTTTCAATGTTTTTATTTATTTATTATTAATATTGATCTGGTTTCAATTATATTAACATGGTTAGTTCAGTTTATGATTAGAATTCAAATGTTTACCTTTATCTGTCAAATTTTAACTTATTTTCACACAAACCATTTAATCCTTGAGAAGGTCGTGGGGATGCTGGAGTCTATCCCAGATACCATTGGCTGCCTTTAGGTGAAGGTGGGGTACAGCCAGTTCATCACCGGGCATTTAGATTAACCAGTGAAACTATTTGCATGTCTTTGGACCATGGGAGGATCCAGACACACAAACATGTAAATTCCCCACAGAAACCCCCCCCCACCCCACCTCCTGCCAAAAAAGAGAAGAAAATATAATTTCTGGTAATTGCAGAAATTGTAGAAAATTTATTTAACCAAAAGAATAATGCAATTCACTCAGTCCTAAAGTTTATCTGAAAATTCAAAACTGTCAAACTAGTTGAATTAATTAAAAAAGTGGATTACATTTTTTTTTTCTTGCAGTTAGTTATTATTTATCTGGAATTAGAATATTTATTTGTCTGAACATGGTAGAATAAATGATTGAGGGAAATTTGTGTAATTGACCTGCAAATTATTTACCAATTTTAATCCCCTATGGTTTCTAACCCTCACCATCTCAGAAAAAAAAGTTACTTGAGTGGCAACTATGACTAAAAGAGGAGAAAATACAGAACTATAAGGAATATTATTGAGGCTGAAATTACCTCTTAGTAGATACAGTTTATAAATTGGCTCATTTAATGGATTTCAAAGCTTAAGGCAGTTAGATAAAATGTGCTAAAGAAACTGTCTTACATTATGACATATGTCACTGAGTTGAGTGTTTAAGTAGTCCAAGATTATCACTCACTCATGCTCTGTTTACAAGACTACACAAATAAAAATGGACCAGTGTTCATGAAATTTAGTGGAAGTGTAGAGAAAGGGCCATGGTTGAACACCCTAAATTTTGGGGCAGATCAATAAAAGGTGGAAGCTGGATTGTTTTTCTATTTCCTTATCTTTAGAGACCCTCAGGCTAATTTACGCTGAGATAACTAAGACATAGTAACAGTCATTTCATCTAACCAACTGACAGAAAGGAAGATAATAAGTGGTTTAATAATATTGTGAAATGAGATGAGTGAACTATATTGGCCTTAGTGGAAGTCTGTACTCTCCACATGCCCTTATGGTAAAATAAAATTATTCTGTGTTGAAGTGTCCTTGAGTAATTTGTGGAAATCAGACACACTCAAATCCTGCTGGCTTACAGAGGCCATCAAGAACAAACATCCTCTTACATGATGATGTAAGAATGTACACAGAAACACTCAGAAAAATAGATCTTTTCATGTATGCTGTGCACACATGTGACTTCTCATACACTAACACCAACTGTCTCACAACATCACACATAGACATACAGCAGCCTGCACTGTACACTGTACGCTTACTGTACCATTACAGCAGAGGGGAAATCAATCACAGAGGGCCGCCTGTCTCCGGTCCCCAGAGAAACCCGAGAGGGTCACCACGCACGCTTAAAGAAAGATGTTAAAACAAATAGGTCTGCACACAAATATATATTGTGTATGCATTGTATCACAAGGAGGAGGACATAAAGACCCATATATAAGATATGTATAGACAGTTATCCCTGCCTTAGCCATATATATCTGTTAGCAGCAGAGTCCCGGAGGGAAAAACCTCTCATGTAGGAGGGCATGCAGATAAAAACAGCATCATCACACACTCTCTTAGTCAGAACAGATCAAAACTGAAATCTAACACTTCTTTGAGCTCTGAGGCTAGATCATGATGCAAGAAACTAGAGGGGCAGAAGGGGAGGGCTGAACCTGGCCTCCAGAGTCTCGAAGCTGGACAGAGAACTCAGTAAAGTGCAGGCAAATGCTGCAGAGAATGAGTAGGCTGCAGAAGAGCAACAGTTTGACAAAGAGTGGGAGGTTGCTCAGAAAAAAAATATTTTCCAAAGCGGGAAAAGGGTCAGCCATGCAATATAAGTTCAATTGCCTGAGAAACAGTGATGGAAACCAAAAAGTTTTGGAAGGTGCCCTTTGAGTTTTTGGAGATGTGATAAAAGAAACTTTTACTGAGGTTATTTCTTTCATCCATCAAAACAAGAGCAACACCTGTTAAAGACCCTAAAGCTGGATTGATAGCTGTACTAAATCTAATACTGTTGACACCTGGGTATCGGCTTTTGAAGACTTAACAAGTGTTCCTCCTTAAATGAATCTTGATAACAATCTCAAGGGAATGTCGTGGAGGGACCAGAAAATAAATAAATAAATTAAGTGGACTCACATCCCACGGTCCCACGCTAGGACTTACCTCCTTCCCTCTATGTCCTTTGTTATTTCTAAAACCCACGTCTGTTTGTTGAGTTCACTGTTGCCGTAGAGCTCAAAAAGCGCCCTAATCCCGGGTTGAATATGCATGATGCTCCATGCAGTGCTGTGTTCGCAGTTTAGTTTCAGCACCGCGTCGGTGAACAGCGCCATACGCCTCTGAGACACGCAGAGGCTCAGCTGCGGCTGGTTCCGAGCTGCTCTTTGACGGCGCACAGCACAGTTTGACAGGCCGAGCCGGAGAAAGACCCTTTTATCTGTAATCAAATCATCGGCCCCGAGGTTGCAGCTGAGTGAGGTTTCCTTTCCCCCTGACGATACCGAGACCTTGTAAAAGCATGGCGCTTTTACTTTGATGCCCTCAAAAGAAAAAGAGAGAAAAGATAAACCAGAAGATGTGAGAAACAGAGTGACACATGCTGGTGCTTTTACGCATTCCTCTAAATAACACACTGCACGAATAAAGTTTGCGTAAAACAGATGAGAATAAACAGACAGAAGTGTGTGTGTGTGTGTGTGTGTGTGTGTGTGTGTGTGTGTGTGTGTGTGTGTGTGTGTGTGTGTGTGTGGATTGAGGGGTGGTGCAAATTGGAGTTAGTCGAACAGTTACTTCCCCTATCCCAGACCCATACATGGGTTGGATATTACAGGCTAACAGGAATGTGGTCCGCTGCAGCCCCCCGAAAAGAGAGGGAGACGCGCACACATAGCTTCAGAGGGGGGGGTGGTGGTTAAGGAGGAGAGAGAGAGAGAGAGAGAGAGAGAGAGAGTGTGTTTCTTCCTTGAGAAAGAATCTGAGCCACTTCAGCCTGCCTGCTCTGGAGCCCGATAATAATTACAGGACCGCTCTGGATGGATTTACCGTCCCCGACACCTCGCACCACGGAATTATATTCACCAGAAGGGTGATTTTAAACCCGGTGTCAATCAATAAAGAGCGGGCGCCAGGAAAAAAAAAAAAGAAAGAAAGAAGGTCAGATGTTTTGCCTTTCTTTTTTCTTCGATGGAGCGGATGCGCACCTGCAAGAGTGGTGGCTCTCCTTTTATTTACTGAAAGCTTAGTTGGTGTGATGCTGCTGATGCTGATGCCGCTTGGCTGAGGCTTACATACACTTTACAGACTGAGGACCAGTGGACTAAGAGAAACAAGGGTTGGAGGAGGAGGAGTGATCGAGTGAGAGGTTGAACAGGAGGAAGAGAGAGAGCGTGAGAGTGAAACAGAGACTGGATGGATTCCTCTCTTCCTCTGGCACTCCACAGGCGCTCATTCATTTATTTAAGCCCGACCGACGACAGCATGCCAAGCGCGGACTCCAGCGGCAAAGCTCGGTCTGTATAGCATCTCTGTCTTTGAGTCAATCTCTGTCATTCTTTCTCTGGCTTTTTTTTTTTTTTTTTTTGCCTTGTCTCATCTCAGTTTGTAGTTGTGTTTCACGCACATACACCTACACATGTACGCACACGCAGACTGATATCCATAGTCACACATGTACCTTGTCTCCGTTTTCATATGCAGAGACAGACTTCCCAACAAAACACAGGAGTGAGGGGTCGCATCGTAGCAACGGCCGCCCTCTCACCTGCAACATCTGCGCGGGACCCGACTTTGGCGCCCTCCGGGACACCGCAGACGCACAGGACGCAGCTCGAAGGACCCAACGCATGGGCCCGAAGCCCCGTGAGGCCCCCGGAATGGCGTGCAGCGCGTGTTACTACCTGGTTATCAGCTCCACACACCTGAACAATGGACACTTTCGGCGCGTTAAGGGGGTCTTCAGGGGTCCACTGTGTCCAACCGCAGCCAGTGACTCACCGGTAAGATGTGTGCGTGACGCGGGGACAGCATGCGTGTAAGGTCTGTGGTTTTAGTCCTGAAGAATGTGAAAGAGTTTTAAAGGTCATTCTCTTTACTTTTTCTGTGGGTGAGTTAGGAGGAGAAAAAGTTCTTAACAAGTATAATAAGAGAAGGGGGACAAGTGTGGATGTGTGTGAACAGTGTGCGCAGGATAGATAAGAAAAAAAGCAGGCAATCATCGCATTGTGGCACTGTCAACTGCTGAGGAGGTGGATGACAAAGGTGGATTTTTCTAAAAGGTAATATTTTGAAAGAGTGATCCGTTCTTTTGTGCCATAAAA
The DNA here is from genome assembly GCA_037367365.1 of Apogon talboti. Classification (NCBI taxonomy): domain Eukaryota; kingdom Metazoa; phylum Chordata; class Actinopteri; order Kurtiformes; family Apogonidae; genus Apogon; species Apogon talboti. The sequence continues at coordinate 11,690,293 of JAPQRQ010000009.1, read as the reverse complement.
GAAAGATTTCTTGGTGGAGGACGGTAAAAGTGAATATTTTAACAGAGAAGAGATTGCTTATTCAACCATGAAGCCATTGTCCCTCCATGTCTCCTTCTCTCTGTCAAGGCTGTTGGATTTAAACGAATCAAATTACATTAGTGCTTTCAGTAGGAGACGACTAGCCCCAGCTGAAAATAGCTCTATTTACCTGGAGAGTATTTGTTAGGTGTGTTGGTTAGTGTGTGCCCATAAGCATGTGTGTGTATATGACCTGGCCAGCCTGGTAGGGTAACTCCCTGACCTTTCCCTGGTGCCCGTGGTTCCTTTGAGCCATCAAACTGACATTTAGTTGTAAACCGGCTCTCAGTCTGTGAGCGCTTTCAGGCTGTGTTTTTGTGTGTGTGCACTTTGAGAGACAAAGGAAAAGTGCGTGACAAAGAGACTGCTGAGAGAATTGCAAAGGAAATGACACCACATGTAAATATGTACATGATATTTTGGACTGTGGATTTGAGTGTCTGTGTGTTCACCTGTGTGTGTGTGTGTGTGTGTGTTTACCTGTGTGTGTGTGTGTGTGTGTGTGTGTGTGTGTGTGTGTGTGACGGCGGTGTGTGTGTGTGTGTGACGGTGGTGTGTGTGTGTGTGTGTGTGTGTGACAGCGGTGTGTGTGTGTGTGATGGCGGTGTGTGTGTGTGACCGCGGTGTGTGTGTGTGTGTGTGTGTGTTTTGCTGTGTGTGTGTGTGTGTGTGTGTGTGTGTGTGTGTGTGTGTGTGTGCGTGTGTGTGTGGATGTAGGAGCTGCTCGGAGGGTCTCTGGTAATCACACATTATTCATGAGCTCTTAATGTGAGACGAGACAAACTGGTGGAGCTGATGACAAGTTTGATGAGAAAGGAGGAAAGGAGCAGCTGGTATGTGTGTGTGCACACTTGCCTGTGTGTGTGTGTGGGTGTGGATGTGTATGTGTGTGTGTGTTCATGCTCAAGTCATTACCAGTCTGTCATGTTCAGCCCGCACTCACTATGTGATGGGAATGAGCGAACAGAGTGGAGCAGGCACAGTCAGAATGGCAGAGATTCCCCCAACAGTCACATTTACAAATATACAGTACTGGAAAACTTCTGCAATGCATTGAATTTACTCGCTTTTCAGAAGTCCAGACCCCCCCGTCAGTCATATCATAAAACATAATGAAAACATACATGCATTTTATATAAATAGGGTTTTTCAAACAAAATATTCAACATTTATCAACTCATGTTTTCTCCACCATCTGAAGAAAAAAATCCAGAATCTAGAGATATGCAAAAACATATGCTTCCTATTTCCCTAAAAGTCCACATTCAATCTTTAGGTGCACTCGTAGCTTCAGATTTCCGCATCACAAATCGCCTTAAATCCTGATTTTTGGTGAGCACATAGAAGTGTCAAGCTCTGCATAGATAACATTCTGTTCAGCAAAAGCCAGAGATCACAGTCAGTAGATAATGAAAAATACTTGTTTTTATCAAGAGGAGGGCGTTCATTTCCCCAACTGCATATAGATATGTTTCATTATTATGTTTAAGTTTTCTTTATTATGATTGAGTTCCCCCCAAAAAGAACAATCAAGGGGTTAGGGTAAGTCAAGTGTATTAAAATCTGTACATCAAGGGGCACTAACTTAAAAAAAAAAAAAAAAAAGTGCACATTATGTACTATACAGGTTGAGGGAAAATCAGTGATTGTTTTGGTGATCCTTTATTCCAGTGTGTCTAAGTGATTTTGGAAGAACTTTAGAAAAATAAATCCATGACATGTTATGAGTAGCAGTTTTACTGTTAAAAATCTGAGAGGTAGAAATAGTTTAACTTGCATTGCTTGATAGTTTTTTTAGGCTTATGCGACAAAAAAAAAAAAAAGAATGAATTAATTACCTTTCAGGAAAATTTAATTCCAGCAGACCGAGAGGACAATGCATCTGCTTCTTTCTTGGATTTTCAAGCTGAAGAAAATGTACTCCATGATGTAATTTTTGTCTTATCAGGGGTGTTTCCAGATAGGTAGAAGGGTTAAATCCAGGATTGACAGTTTTGATTACATCCACTGATCAGATTCCATCAGACACATCCTCAGCATTATTCTAGCACTTTACTCTTGAAATGGAGGCCTGTTGATGTCAGGTTATGTATTAATATTTAGTGTTTTGGTTTGGGCAGAGAGGAGACAACTGCAGAAGGAAGGTGTGTATTTTCAGGTTGCGGCATCACCGCCACCCTCCATCCTGATTTCACCTCCTGCAGCTCTAAATTGTCATATCTGATGAGAAATTGAAAAGGACTAATTTCTCAAGTGGCCACGGTCAACGTAATAGAAGAGGCAAAAGCTTCTGTGTCTTACCGGCCTGTCGAATGCTGACCTCTGTGTGTACGGAGGCAAATAAAAATGGATGCCCAAGTTATGTTGAAAACATTTTATTCCCTCCAGGTACTATAGGTGTCACTTATAGTGTGAAGGACACCATTTACCTCCAAGGCTATGTCCAAGCTAATACAGACGAATTTATATGCGGGAAGTTTTAGGTATTTGAAAATGCAGGCTAAGTGGGCATGGAAGGTCAACAGAAAAAAAAGATGTGCTTTCAGATTTATCCCTATTAGCGTGGACATCGTCCAATTTATGGGCCTGTCAGCATGATAAACAGGCTGTGCTTGTGGTCAAGTAGTTCAAAAATGACCTCTTGTGTCAGCTGAAGTATAGTCCCCCAGCCCATGAGTTTAACACAAGTCTTCAAGTGGGTTAGACATGCTGTGCAGCATATTTTGCTCCTGTCCATTTAGTTGTAGAGGATGTCAATGTCAGCCAGCACAATAGCCAGCTGCTCTTTGATTTAGCTTAGATCAGTGAAGTACAAAGGATTTTACAACTGGGATTTGTCAGGAGTAACTTCTTATGCCTCTACTTTGATAAGACATTGCAGCTTTAAGAAAATACTGGGGAGTCAGTAAGTGGTAAAGAACAACAGAGCCTCTTCTTCCTCCACAACAAATCCTCTTGTGTTGGTTAAAACTTCTCTGTTTTGTTGTATAGTTAGCTTCCCTGTGGAGTGCAGGGGTATTTTCATATCAGGATTTTGCTCATTATGACTATATTAGTCATTGTGATAAGGCTCTCGGACAAGTCTACATTATTGCTCCTCAATGTATATTAGTGCTTAATCATCAGTGGTGACTCATTCTTCAAACTCTCATTAACACTTCAAAGGTTTTTTTGTTCTTGGTGTCAGCATAAAGGGAGGACAAGAGGAGGAAGAAGCAACCAAAAGGTGTGTAAAAAGATTGCAGATATAGGCCCAATAATTAATTCAGACAGATCCAAACTGATACACACTTCCATTTCTGTTTCTGTCTCCTCCAATCTTTTTTCTTCTCTGTACGTATTTTCCCTTTAGAAATGCTCCCTCTGTATAATAATATAGCCTCGTGTATGTGCATACTTAGCTGTTCATCCACTGAAGACCACTTTGATGTATATTTCACTGCCGTTGCAGAAAACAAATGAATCGTTGGCTCTACAGCACAATGTCAAAGTGAGTGCAAATGCACCAGCGTGTATGTAGATGTGGCTCTGTGTTTGCACCCTTGTGTTTTCATTGATTCCGCAGGGAGCTGAACAGTGTTTATGTAAATGAGGTGGCATTTAAACATATGCCCTGAACAATTATCTTGAAACAGCTATTTAACTGTACAAAAACACGGCCGTGTTCAAGTGAGTCAAGAGCTTAGCTACAAATATTAAGCCATCATGAGAGGACAGAGGTGAGATGAGCCAACTGCTTTGCCATTTGGTGCGCCAGTTTGCTCATGGGTGTAAACATGATACCCAGGAGCCTTTGAGCACTTTTAATGATGATCAAAAAGTATATAAAAGAACTCCCAGGGGACTAGACTTCAGCTTGGTTACAATATCTTGACATTTATTTTGCACATTTTGCCTTTATTTGAGAGACAAAGAAAAAAACGGACATGAAACGGGGAACAGAGAAAGGACAAAAGACACTTCTTAACAACAGAATGTCAGTGAAATGAACATTATGTAAAGTGTGACTTTAAAATAAAAGGTGTTGGAGATTGAAGCTAAAAGGTGGCTATATTGTTGGTAAGACTTATGTTGTCAGAAAAGCTATTTCAAAGGCAGGGCCCTTAATGCTGCAGTCACTCACATTCATAAAGTTAATGCGCACAAACACACACTCCCACACACACACACACACACACACACACACACACACACACACACACGCCATCAGGCCCTAGTGGAGCAGTTTGAGAGTGAGCAGGTGAGTGCTGCTGAATACTAAAGTCCTGTATGACTGGACCATTCCTGCTGACCGCTGCAAAGTGCTCCCACTGATCACCGCTAATGTCCTCCATCACAGTTTACACTCAACACTCCAGAGAGAGTGTGTGTGCAAGTGTGTGTTGGGGAGAAAGGTGGATAATTGGGACAGATGGGTGAGATAGGATGGAGAGAAAGAGAAGGGAGTGGGGGAGAACGAGACAGTTGGCATCGATTTTAACACTCTCTCAAGCCTTTATTGACATTTCATTTAGCTAATGAATTCATTAGTGCTTCATAGCATAATAACCTCTACTTGATAACCAGGATGGTTCCCAGAGGAAATGGGCTGGTTTTACTCTGTTGAATCATTATTTTCAGATTTTGCCAAACTGCTCCTCAGCTTTCTTTGATTTCTTCTTCTCAACATCTTCTTTTCTTTTACCAAGCAACTTTCCCACCTGTTTGTTTGGGCTACATTGTGTAACTTGTAAATGAACCTGCTGTTTGAGGTGACATAACCTGCCAGTCTCTCAACAACACAACACGCCTTTGGAAATTATGGAAAAGTATAGGGAGGTGCAATATGGACATATTCACTTCCATCTATGTATAGGTACCTTTGTGTTCAGCTCAAGTGTGTTTGCCTCCTTTGTGCTTCTTGTTCACTTCTGAGATAGAGATGATCTTTATTCAATTTACTGATGACTGACTGACTTTTTGTGAGCCTCTTTGACACGCTGTTCACCAGAGACGCAGACAACCTCAATGTTCATGAATTAAAAAGCCATCTAGACTTATATCTGCACTATTGTATGTCTCCTATCAGACACAGAATGGTGTTTCACCCACGGGACTTGAGCCTGCACCCGCTCTTAACCTTCCATTTTGAGTGGAAGATTTGTCAGAACAAAGATGCTTGTTTATGAATTGGAGTTTTTATTTATTGCAGTTTTGGCCTGACGCCTGAGAGGTAAAATCTGCTTCTGTGGCATAGCTGTAAGAATGTTTGTGGTGACCTGTGTCTGCTCTGTGTGGGTGTGTGTGAGCATGTTTGAAGGGCATGTGGGTTGTTAGTGTTTGGTAATAGTTTTTTGTGCTATGATAAGAATTGCAAGGGCTGACTCTTCTGAAATGTTTTGTTATTCTGTGTTCAAACATCCTTAAAGTGGAGATTCTGATATTAGATTTATGTTGTGAGTGACACCAAAATTATCATACACACATACACAAACGTGCTTGCACACACAGACACAACAGATGGCCAACCTCTCATTTTGTATATTACCTTGGGACAGATGTTTGTCTGTGTGGTCATTAGTGATCGCAGCATCAGATAATTACCTGGAGACACACCAGCACATAAACACACACTCACATACAATTAGTGAGTGTTTGATAATTACGGGATATTTGATGAACCATCTGGAACACCAGCTCAGGTAGAAACTAAGAGACATGCTCCAAACAAAATCACAGATATCAAAACCTCATAGGCTGCTTATCAAAAGAGTATCATTGCTCAAGTCCTGAAAAAAAAAAGCGTGAAGTAAGATGACAGGTGAGAGATGAAGAGATGAAGAGATGAAAGCGTTTTTGTTTCCCAGTCATTAGGATGTCATGTTTCATTCACGGTTTGGTCTTATCCTCTTTGATTCTGTTGGAGTGATCTTATATTGCAGTCTGAACCTTGTCTCTGTCTTCTCTCTATTTTTTTCCTCCGCTTTAAATGATCTTTTGCCACCGTCTTCTGTCTTTTCCTCCATCAATTCGCCCCCTGCTCTCTGAAACTCCACTTATCTCTTTTTCTCTCCTATTGCATTTCCTCTCATCTCTTCAGCCCATTCATTTTTAGCAGGTCAAAGGTTCAGCTGTTTAGGCTTTAGTGTGTGTGTGTGTGTGTGGGTGGGTGTGTATGTGTGCATTTGTGTGTATCCATATGTGTGTACAGTCAGACAATATGGGAGTTTGTGTGAGGCCAAGTAATATCGCAGTAGCAATATCTTGAACATTCCTTGAAGGAAAGAAAGAAAAGTGAGGGCATATTTTATTTGATGGTCAGTTTTTCAATAACCTCCATTTCACTCCCTGACTCTCCCTCTTATTCAGTTGCTCTACCTGGATTCTTTTTTAGAGCAGGAACAGATGTGAGGAATAATTAGCTCCATTAACCCATGTGCATATTCCCCTATATGCATATGTACGTAGGTGTGCAGACTACACATAATTTGCACCTGTGTACTTGAATGCCTAAGTGTCTCCACCACTGGCACGCAGGCCTGGGTTAAGAGCAGCTCAGACAAATTAATTATCTGTCCTCTAGAGGAAAGATGACTCACTGAATTTGGGACTGTGAACCAGTATCTCCTGGACGAGGCCAAGGAATTACTCCTAGTCTAGCAAAGACCATTGGGCTCCCCCTGAATAAAGCAACTTGGATTTCATCCTCAGCTTGATCTTCAAATCATATTTTTTTCACTTTTCATGTGCATAAGGCCAATTTATAAAAATAACTGCGACTGAAATAAGTCGAGCAGGCACTTTGCATTTATAGATCAAAGTGGAAAAGGAATTTTAATGCATATGAACAAGTTTCACTTCCCTGAAATCGTTGACATAAGATCAAGGCTTTCATGTTTTGCAGTGCTGTGCCTTGGATAGAATAGGCTGTTATGGTGCACACAGTTCTGCTGGGTGCACAGACTACATTGAGTCACAGCCTAAATTAAGAAAAATCAGACACAAAACAATACCTACCATATGGCATGTTTGGCAAATTCCACAACCCTCACATGTATAAACAATGCTACTCCATTGTTAATTTTAATGATAATGACTGTTATTCGGAAGTTTGTGGTGAGGAATAATGGGGAAATGTTACGATTGCAGTTTCCTCTCACCTTATATGAACCAGCTCTGCTGAACAAAGGTCGTCCAGGTAGGAAAAGCACTCATTACCTCAAACTGAATTGCCAGCGTTGAATAAAATGCCTTTTTATTTTGGGTTTGCGGGCATGTTCTTGTAATCATTTAAAAAGAAATCTCAATAGATATATAGAACACATTTGCACTATTTCTGCTGCCTCAGCCACAGCCCTGACCTTTCACCTTTCCCCTGCGTCTACTGAATGAGATCCCTGGGGAGGGGAAAAAACGCATAAAAAGGTCAATGTGAGGGTCAAGGATTAACAGATGAAAAGAGTATTATTGAGCTAATAGCTGATTAAATTTTGCCAGCTGCTTGTACTTGGTGTGTGTGCACTTTTTTTTTTTTTTGCAGTAGTGGAACACGCTTATGCAAAAAAGCGAAACAGAAAAACACTGTGCAAGCAAGGCAAAAATGCATGTAGTATTATAATAACATTGTGTGTGCGCTCATGTGTGTTCATTCTGGTGTGCTCTCATGTTTATGTATCACTTTAGATAGCACCTACTAGGACATTCTGATAGCGCCAGGTCGGTCATGCATCAGTAACAATGCATCAAATTATATCAGACTTACCTCCACCAGCAGCACAAGCCATGATGCACACACTAATAATTCATGTCGTTTGCTTCAACCAGTCTTCACATCAGCTATGATGGAGAGAACAACTCAACACAATTACCATGAGCAGCAGCATTCCTGTGTTTAGCAGATTGGAGATGCCAGGCGCTCAGCTTAGCGCTGTGCAGAAATGTCCTGGATGTGTGTTGCCAGGATGACAGGATCACAGTGGTCTGCAAGCAGCCTCCAGCTACCAGCCACCAGACCTTGGCTACCTCCTTTACATGGGCAGGGTGCCTGTTTCCTCTGTCTGTTTGTGTACGTATGTTCAGCATGATTGTGTTCGTGTGTTGGTGCACGAGTCTGTTATGGGGTCTTTTTATCCTTGCTGTGAGGTATATTCTTACCCTGTGGTACAGGATTAGTCACAACACAGAATAGAAAGACATGAAAACAGAAGGGGGTGAGAGAGGAGAGGAGAGGAGAGGAGAGGAGAGGAGAGGAGAGGAGAGGAGAGGAGAGGAGAGGAGAGGAGAGGAGA
>JAPQRQ010000009.1:11647282-11668037 GCA_037367365.1 Apogon talboti | reverse complement strand
AGAAAGAAAGAAAGAAAGAAAGAAAGAAAGAAAGAAAAGGCAAAAACATCCCCAGTGCAAACACTCACATAATCATGCAAACAATCACCGTCCATTCAGGGCTGTAGATATCAATTGTGCTTTCTAAGCAAACAGATTTATGCTAGTGAGGTCTAGATTAATTTACCACTGCTATATCGCAATGTCAGACTGTGTGTGACTGTGCATGTATAAATATGTGTGTGAACTGAACGTATATATTTCTATAAGTGTTTTGTTGATGGTGATGTATAATTTTACATGATATATGCATGTATATAGAAAACAGAAAGCTCTTACATATGATTGTTATTCAGAAAAAAGGGGAAAAAAGGGAATCGCATGTCAGGATGCTTCTGACATGAACAAATGGGTTGTGAATTTACACAGCACACACATTTCTGCTTTGATGCATTCACACCTTTTGTCAAGCGCACACCCATGTTTCCCTGTATATTTTTTCACCGTTCAGAGTAATTACCCTGACAGAACAGAAAGAGGTGAGAAGACATGGTTGGGGGGTACAAAGGCAGGCACACACAAAAATATAAACAACCTCAAATGTATCCGTATAATGAGCACTTGTATGAAGACGTGTGCTTACACAACTCCAGTGTAATGTTGCGTTATCCCAAAGGTAGACAGATATGCAGCATTCATTATCTCAGCCCAGCAGCTCGGTCGAAGGCCACTCTGGGTGATTGGATGATTTCCTTGTCGTGACTTTAAGCCTGCAAAGCAAATCGATACCATGGCACATACTCACAATACAGGATCAATGCATATTAGTTACCTCTCTGTTGATTTCAGTAAAGGAGACTCCTGTCACTGTGGTTGTTCCTTCAGCACACATTCATGTTGAGAAGACAATTTAGCTCATGTGAAAATACACCATGAGGCTGGACACTTTTGTAATTACTTTTTTAATGTGACCGACTAAATTGTAAAATGTTACAATTCTGAATATCATTAACCAAGATGAAAATAAAACACAGGTCAGCTGTTTTGGTATTTGCACGCACCAAAAGATACACAGTGCAATGTAAAGCATGAGTCTTTGTGATGGGAAGGATGTCCTGGCTGCAAGGATCAGACACTGAACTCAAAATTTAGATACTGACGTTTGATTCCTTTGTCACTCTTCTAGTTTCTCCGTTTTGTTTCCTTTTTTACATAAAGGTCAACACGTCCCTTTGTCTGTCTGTTCAGAGCATAGCTGGAAAGCAACTGTATATTTGTCCATCAAACTTGCTGCAATTTCTTTTTTCCTCTTCTGTCTGTCATCTGTCCATGCTGTCAGTCATGCTGTTTATTATCGTATCTGCAGGACTAGAATATCTTTTTTGTTTGTTTGGGGGTTTTTTTGTAATTTACCAGGCATTTTGGAGTGGATCCTCTTCCATATAATGACAACTGATAGTGGATTTCAAAGGTTAATACAACACATTTTGGAGAAGGAAAAAGATGATTAATTGGTCAATATCTTAAAAGCTTATATTCTAAATTTTGACACTTAAAATACATTATCTAAAACTGAGTCTCGTTCATGGTATCAGAATTTGGATAGCTTTTGAACTGAATGTCAAACTTAAAGTATCTAATCAATAAATGCCAAACTGAACATTAAGCTAATTGTATAAAATTTATGTGGGAGCAAATTTTTAAAAATCTTTTTGGCTGTTGTTTTCCTGGTTTCCCGGTTTCTACTCTTAATATTTTCCATCAGCCTCTATCAGCACCAGCGTCTGCCAATATCGATTAGCACTATCTCTATTTAGCATCAATAGTGCAATGTGTTAGAAAGCCTATCCTCTACAGAACTTTGTTCTCAGGTGCAAATACCGTATAATACTATACAACATCCCAGTGCAAATAGACATTGGTATATAGCATCTATCTTTTACCTTTATTTATCTTTATCTTTTATCTTCTTTCTGGGTTCAGGGTTAATTCTATTCTAACTGTGATCATCTACCTGTAAAAATATGTTTAACTTTGCTAGATCTAGCATCTACAGGCATAAAAATTACAATGTGTACAACAGAGATTGTTAAAACCTGGTCATCACAATAACAGTGTGTGTGAGTGTGTGTGTGTGTGTATGTGTGTGTGTGTGTGTGTGTGTGTGTGTGTGTTTGTGTGTGTGAGGGCAGGCCAGGGTCATTTCGTCTTTCCCAGCATTCCTCTCTTCCCTCTCCTCTCCTCTCACCTCTGTTCCTGTGTGCAGGCATATTACAGAAGCAAATTGGGGCCAATAGACTCTGTCACTTCATGACCCAGGGCTCACCAAACAGAAAAGAAGCAAGCAAAAAGGCAAATAGAGGGGATGAAACTGGATATAAGAGGGAAAGGAGGAAGAGTGAGTTTGATGAGGAATAAGATCTGGGAAAGGCAAGAGAATGAGAAAGAGCAGAAGATGGACAGAGGGATGGAAAGACGCAGAGGAGAGAAAGAGAGAGAAAGAAGTGACAACCTCAAATTAAATTCCCATCATGTCAGTGTAGAACAGAATTCAATAGTGTTTATTGGCAGCCCCTAGCCTGAGGGAAATTACATTCTGAAGCAGAGCATGGCATGAATGCACACATACCCCTGAAAACATGCACGGCCGCACACACACACACACAAGCCTGCACGCATGTCTATGGCACACAACACTGTGCGTGGACCAAAAAAAAAAAAAAACCCTGTGGCCGATGTGAGCATGCAGACAAGAGATTTATCCCCTGAGGTCCATGTGCCATTTGCGCAGTGCATGTGTATCTGTCTGTCCTTGTGCTATTTACTCGGCTGTAAATGTGTGTGTTTCCATCTCAAAGTTTCACTTCTCTACGTGCACGATTCTGCTAGTGCACAAAAGTCTAAGTTGTGCCTTTTAGCGACTCAGTTTTTCTGTCTGTCAGACACAATTGCCACTTTGTTCGCAGTCTGAATCAGACTATTTGCCATTACAGTACATACGCAGGTTTCTATTATGGTGGCTGTATTAAATATGTCCCCAGGCTTAAGTTGCCAGGAGGACAGGGTTTCAGTGCCTTTGTCCAACTTGCAGTAGCAGCAAAGGCAGTGTGCTTTAATGGGAAGCTGTTTAATAGTTTTATGCAGAGCACATGTAGAGGCCATTACTGCTGATGTCTCTGGGATGCAGATTTGCTCTAAATGGCTAACAATCTGCCATTCGTTCGACCCCTTCCCCCTCCCCCTACTCTTCCTCCTCTCTATCTCTACCCCTCTAACCCTTTATGGGTCTGTCTGTTTATGCCTCTGTCTCGATTCTCTCCCTCTTCTCCCCCAATCCCTCCAACGCTCTGACTCTTTCTCTTCATCTCTCTTTTTCAGGAGCGTGCAGAGAGGGCTTTGGGCTGCTCAGTGGAGGATCTGAAGGCTCTATTCTACTGTGAGCTGTGTGACAAGCAGTACCTCAGACACCAGGAGTTTGACAACCATATCAACTCCTACGACCATGCACACAAACAGGTACATGGGACGCACCTGTACTCCAGCGAGAAACAGTCACACACAGTAACAGCACACAAACACAAGCAGGCATCTTCTTATCATCTCTTGACGAGAGATGTGGGTGTGTTACTGTAGTGTTATATGTTTTTTTTTATATTTTCATTTCAATCTGTCTACTGGGTACAGTTTCCCAGCGGGTAACAGTAGGAGTGTGACAACTGTCATCACCATCTCTGACGAGCTCACATAGATAGACAGATGATCACATGACTACACAAACAAAATACTGCATATTAACCAGCACTGGAGATGAGATGAGATGAGATGAGATGAGATGAGATGAGATGAGATGAGATGAGATGAGATGAGATGAGATGAGATGAGGCATTTCATTAATCCACATAGAAAAATTAAATTTTTACAACAGTAAAAAAAAAAAGTAGAAAAAAATTGCATATTATTAAAGTACACTAAATCTAGGAAAGTATTGACAAAATCTAAGAATTAAATGCAAAATAAATGTTAAAGTTCTTGTTGCATCAAAAACTAGAAGGGCACTCAGAGACCGAAGAGCTCCACCAACATTAGTAGTCCAGTCTTCTTGTCATATTACATTATTAAACCACAAACAAAATGCAAAATACCACTTAGAATCTAAGATGAAGCCATTTGGAGTCAGAATCAGCACATGTGAGACATGAGACCCTGGCCACCTGATTGGTTTATAGCCATGGAAATTACCAACAATCCAAAATCACCTTTTATAGAAAAAAAAAATAATTGCACATGGAATTTTTCTTTTTTTTTGGTGGAAGTACCGGCAATTAACGGGAAGGATACAATGAATACAGAGGGAGATAACTACAGGCATTGTTGGGATGTCAATAGCACTTAAAGTTTAGTAAAAATTAATATTTGGTGCAGTGGGTCGCATTGTTACCTCACAGCAAGGAGGTCCTGGGTTTGAAGGGGTTTTTCTGTGTGTAATTTGCATGTTCTCCCTGTGTCAGTGTGGGTTCCCTCCAGGTGTTCTGGTTTCCTTAACATGTTAATTGGTGCACCGTAGTAGGTTAATTGGTCACTCTACATTGCTTATGGGTGTGAATGTGAGAGTGAATAGGCATCCAAGATGTATGGCGCCTTCATCCAATGGTAGCTGGGATAGGCTCCAGCATCTTCACAACCCTGCCGAGGATTAAGTATTTCAGAAAATGAATGAATGGTTTTTCACACAACACATGCATTCACAGATAGACTCATTAGCAAACATGTTCTGTGATGATACAAACTTAGTATCAGCAAAGGAATACACACACAGATTTACAGTTCATTGTAGTTTAAATTCTACACATATTCTAGTATTAGTCCTTTCATATCCAATGTGCTCCCAATGTTTACCACAACTATGGTAAAGCAGGCTCTTATCTTTCTTGAGCAGGTAAGACTCATCATGAGCTTTGAGGGTACAACTATGTTTAACTTTTTATGGAATAAAGAACAAAAGAGACATAACAGCGCATATGCGTTCGGACACAAAACAGACTGCTGATGTATTTTTAACGTGTCTTGACTGTCACAGCACCTCAATAAATTTTGCGAGTTTGTAGATAAGACATTATCATACGCATTTCTCAAATTTTTATAAAGCAGTTGTTTTCACAAAACAAGAGCTTGTTCAAGGACTTGAGCCACTTCTCCTGTAGGACCCCAATGTTAAAGAGAGAAAGATAGTAAAATATAATGTTAGCCTGCATCCCTTTGCCATGTCCTTCCATATCAGCAAATTTCATGGATGTCAATTGTGTAATTTTTGTGTAATCGTGCAGAGAGACAGAGAGATTGACAAATTGATGTAATTACACTGCCTCTTTGGTAGAGGTAATAAAATGACCCAGTAGGCAAACCAAGAGAATTATTAAATGATGATAAATAATGCAAAAACACTGGATCAGACAAATGGAATCAGGTGAGTAAAGAGCCTTTTTGTTAACCCAGAAAAAAACAAACAGACTGAAGTGAAACAACCAAAATCAAAATGGTAATGAAAAAACATGAATTATAATCTGAATGGTAAGCTCCAAGTCCCAAATTTCTCATACTGGAGGATTCTTTTTTCCACCCCTACTTAAAATTTCAGAGCTGTTCATTTGTATGTATCTAGTACATAAAATGCCTCTATAAAATTCTCTTTACTCCACAATTTTTATTTGCTCCAAAGGAAATAAATATGCTGCGCCAAATAAAACATGGAGCTATTAGTCATAGCTCAAGCACGATTATATTATTCTGGTTTGGATGATAGGAGGCCAGTGGACTATTAGAAAAAGGCCGGCAGGTTTTCGCCTGTGTTCTACTTTCATTTCCATTTTCATACGCAACCTCCACTCCGGACTATGAGCTGAAGGTTCAGCTGATAGCACAGTCTCCTACAGCTATCTGTTGTCATGCCAAGACATATACTCACGTACAAAAACACACAGACATGCACTTACCCGTGTACACACTAGTCCTCAAATACAGGCAGTCTCTGAACCGAGCCAAGTCGCTTCCCACTTCTGAACGCCCACACTGTGCAACATGAAATAAACATTAAATAAGACTGTTCCTTCACTGTCATTGTTCTTTGAAAATGAATTGAAGCAACTGCAGGCCAATGTTAATGCTTTGTTTTAGCCAGCGGCAGGCACATAAAACGAGCTGCATGAGGCACTGAGCTGACAGTAGCCACTGGCGCTGTAGGAACACATACGCACACACATATACAGGCATACATGCACACTGTGCCTACCAAGCAGACAACAGATGAAATTCTAGCTGAAGACAGCTTCCCTGCAGGAGTATTGGCATTGGAGAATGGAGGCTGATTGCGTTTGCTCTGTCTCCATTCCTTGTCATCGATTCAAGGATAAACATGTCTGAATGCAGTGCTTTATCAGCATTTACTACTGATTACAGACATTGCTCATTACAACTGAATTACACTCCCTTTTTAAATAAAAGTGCAATCAGCCTATTAGCATTGCTCCTCACATGCTACCTAGAATACATCATTCCTTATTCTGAGGCTCTTGTGGGTATGAATCAACTCTGACTCATCCCATAGTTGCCTCATCCTGAGCACTCCTTAACACATCTAAGGGAATATTGATCGAGGCTTTGACAGACAGATTGTGCTTCACAGCACATAGCTTGACTGGCATGTTGGAGTGCAAGAGTAATATCACTTCCCACTGTTGGGGACATGACATCACCTTTGAAGACAAAAGAATCAGCTTTAATGTGGGAAATGGAAATATCTCTACCCTGTGTGCTCACTGAAAGTGGTTCTGCTTGCAAGATTTTGTTTGGCTCTAAATATAGCTACAGGTTTGCCTGCAGTGGGACCTGTTTTTAAGAGAGAACAATAACCTGGTGGAGTGCAAATGCAAGAGGAGGGAGGAAGTATTTATCTTCATATATTCCATCTATTATAGACTGCTCTCTTTCTCTCTCTCTCTTTTGCGTGGACAGCTACAGTACAACGACTGTGATCTTCTCTTCCTCCCTCATCCTGGCTCTACCCGCTGTAGTTCATTATGTATTCCTCTCTGCTGGAACATGATTAATATTTCCCATAGAATAAGTTTGGCATCAAACTTCCTCAGAGCTTCTTACCACAAACCAACAAACACACACTAATGAACACACACGGCCTTTAATCGTACATACGTAGATTGAGCAGGTACCTATACTGTAAGACATGCATGTATAAGGGATACAAACCCACAAGCACTACTCCATTGGCACACACTTAAAGCTGTCTTTAGTGGGCTGACAGTGGGATGTTAGGCATCAAGCGATAATGTAAAAAGACACCCGCTTGTGTAAGACTCAGCAGAGATTAACCTGACGACTGTCAGCTCCTGCATAAGATCTGGGTGTGAAAGAGAGTGAGGGTATAAATAAATCTGATGTCTGAGAGGCTAATCTGATGTGTGCATTTGTGTGTGTGTGTACTGTATGGGTGGATAATAGCATAACATAATCTAAAAGTGAGAGTGTTGTAATCCCGTTGCAAGATGAGTTCACAAATATTCTAAAAAAAACAACAACAACAACATCCTGAATTTGTAAATCATGTGTGGATTGCATGCTGAGCTAGCTGAAATGTACTCAGGGAGCAGGAGAGGATAAGATGGAAGATGTGAGGGATGGTTGTGCAAGATATTACTATTCCCAAACTACTGAGTCCCTCCTCAGCCTTTAGACACACATTTACTGGCAAAAAGAAACACACCCACAACCTGCCAAGCATGGATAAAGGAGGGATTAAAGTGTGTCAGAAAAGGAAACTGGAGAAAGAGGCATGAATCATTGTTTTCCTGAGAGGACTGGCACACCTAGTGTATCACTGTGCATATGTACTGTAGTTTTACACAATTAAGCACAGAAAACAGAAACAACTTTTTTTTTGCTCTATGATGCAAATTAAGACCCACCTGCTTGATTAAAATAAAATTACTATCACTACAGCTTGCATAAAAATGATGAAATACTCAGCTACACATTCAATAAATAGTGAATTTTTTTTCCCAAATAAAATGTCTAATCTTTAAGACGTGCTTTTCATTAATTGTGTGATTAATGACTCTGTATTTGTTTGTAAATGTTTTAATTCAGCATCATTAAACCAATATGTCTGGTGCACTCCCCTCAACAGTCAAAAGTGTCATTTGATCAAAAATCGCTTAAAGTGTTCTGCGATGACTGACTGGGGGTCGGCCAATTCAGAAATTTTAACAACACGATACTCAATTGAAGAAAAGCCCAAACAGAAGCCCAGCAAAGAGAAAAAAAGACTCAGAAAGAGTATCATCATCATGAAATTACTCTTGTCGCTCATCTTAAATGCATCTGTAATCTACTATACACATTTGGCTTGTGTTTGCTCTCAAGCTGTGTGTTGGAGGAAGCATGCTTTCTTCCATGTTGAATGGAGTTAATTGGACGTGAGCTTTGGAAGAGAACATCTGCAAACGCTGCTGACTGATGTGTATGGTTTGAAAGACAGCTGCCTGCAGAGAGCTTCCTAAAACTAATCTCTCGCTCTCTCTTTTCTCCTCTTTGTCCCATTTACATGCCTCTTCTCTTCCTTGTTACCCCCATGCCCTTCACATTCATTTGTCTGTCCCTCCCCTAATCTTTGTTTCCCACAGAGACTAAAGGAGCTCAAGCATAGAGAGTTTGCTCGAAATGTGGCGTCAAAATCATGGAAGGACCAGCGCAAACAGGAGAAAGCTCTGAGGCGCTTGCACCAACTAGCACAACTGCAGCAAGAAACGCCACGGTGAGTGGAGAGACTGTGTACTTTTGTGGGTCTGCGGCAGTGTTTATGTGTAATGAGACAAGCGACTGGAGTCCAAAGGGGTTAGAGTGCGTCACATCTAGTCAGCATTTCTCAGATTTGATGGATGCATCCACAGATGTGAGAGCACTCAGTTGGCCTAAATAGGCCACAGGTGAAGTAAATATAACATGAAGACACATTCTTGCTGACACTCTGAGAGAAGATGATTTGTAGAGGAGGATATGAAGTTTTAAAAAAACAATGAATTGCTGATAAAAGTTTTTTTGGTTTTTTTTAGAAGTAAATAATGTGAAGATGGAAGATGAATGTCGCCTCCGGGATCATGCACCTAGAGCAATCAAAACAACTGATAGAAAAACAATACATCACATAATAATCAACTTGATTGCACCTATTCCCTGTGCAATTAAATGTGTTTTCCTATAATCAGGCAATGGTACAATATGTGAACAGCATTACTATGACTACCAATCATGTTTTACATTTGCTTTGTGTTTATACCTTCAGCTGTGGGTTTTTGTTTTTGTCTCTCTGTCTAGTAAGATCATGTCTGTTTTACTAAATACTAAATACTAAATGCAATATGCATACAGGTAAACATTATTTTAGATCACTTACAAAATTGAAGTGAATCATCTACACATTTTGCTTTATTATTGTGGAGCATCATATGTATGTGTGCTATTATTTGTGACTTCAACTAATGACTAGCAAAATCCTTTTTGAATCAAGCAATTAATTTTCATTCCTACTAATTAATTTTCTGTCAGCTGTCTAACAGATTAGCCACCTAATCATTTCAGCATTATAACTGCACTGTATAAATTGTCATATTATATATAATATATTATGCATTACTATTCACCGATTTAGTTCTTGTTATTTCCAAAGCATCCAAAATGTTTTTTTCTTTTCGTAATTTAGTTGATTTGACTGCTGTCTCAGTTTCCCATTTGATTGATAAGATAGAACCTACCTGTGTATAGAAGTGAAATAATTTTTATAGTCTATAACTGACAGAAGAAGAGTGCCAAACTAAAGCGAAGTTAATCAAAGTGGACTAAAGTAAATTATGTTTGTTCTGTCACCTTTTTTGCAGAGTTACAAGAAGGACCTATGGGCTTAGGAGTGCAGTCAGGGCTATGAGCCAAAAGCAGGACAGAGACATCGAACAAAGAGATCGCAGCCCTGAGGACAAACCTGACATTGTCAACCACACCCCCAGGCCTCCCGCTACACCACCCAGGACTGTCCCTCGCAGCCACCAACCTGAAGATGCATGCCAAACTAATTCACAAATACCACAGGACACAGCTTTAGCAGAATCCCCACTAATCACACAGCCTGCATCCAATTCTGGCCCTGCTGCAGCAAACCCCCAATCTTGCCTGGACTTGTATCCCCAGCTGCCTCTCCCAGGGAGAGGGAGGGTAGGTGGCAGGCTCGGGGTGTCCTTCTGCATCTCCCGCCGGGGACCCAGGCTGGAGCCTTCTGCCTCCGTCTTCTCTGACCTAGAGGAGGAGGAAAGGGAAAAAAGAGAGCAGATGAAAGAAAGGATAAAGGGAATAATGAAAGATATAGACAGAGAAATTGGGGCAGAAGAGGACAGGAAACATAATGAAAGCGCAGAGCACAAGTCCAGCTCTGACAGTGCTGGACCAAGCAGAGTTGGACTCCCCAGAGAGTCTGTGACAGAAGAGGAGGAGATTGAAAAAAGAGATGTAGTGAAAGTACACTTTCCTATTTCCACAGCAGCACTTGATAATCAGAGCCATGATTCTCTATTCTTGCCTTTACAGGACCAGGTGTCCTTATGGGGCACGGCACACACAGAACCTGAATGCATGGACAGTGAGACAGAGCAAAAGCAAGAACCAGAAGAGGGCAGAGAGGACAGTCAGTATATGTATGTGCTAGGAAAAGATGGATCTACCCAGCTGAGATGGCCTGCTAGTTTACTAAAATTCACAAAGACTCAACCACAGATCTCCTACAGCTGCAACCCACTCCTCTTGAATCCATATGAGACAGAACAACTAAAAGAGGATCTGAAGGACTCAGAAGAAAATCATTTATTTACTCTCTCACATGAATCAAATCCATGTTTGCCAGCTATTCTTACTCCAGACGCCCATTCATGTTCACAAAGAAAGACAAAACATGAACTGAGAGTGCACAGGCAGAAAAAAACCGAGGGAACTTTCAATCCACAGCCACATATCGATGTGAAGACAGAAGAACACCTGTTCCTGAAAAACAAAAACCTTTCATCATCTGCAATAGGACCAGAGAGTGAAAGATGCACACTAACTATTGAGAATTGTACAGCCTCCCATTCGTTTGACCCCGCTGATAGTGACAACTCTGACACAAACTCCCAGAATCCTTTGGGAGGCAGATTAGGGGGTGTGAGAGGGATCAGGGAGAAAGCCATCACAGCCCTGAGCTGTAAATTAGAGTCTGTCACCCAGCCTGGCACACAGAGTATGTGCATCAGCCCGTCCAGGTGTGAGTGTGGGAGTGAGACAATGTGCGAGTGTGCCAGCACTATGCAGCCAGACGTGGGTGTCTCCAAAGTGTCACGCAAAAAGAGGAAAACTAACATAAAGAAACACAAGCTAGGGAAGAGGAACAGGCACGAGAAGGAAAACGCTTCAAACAAGCGCCAATCAGCAAGGTGCAAAGTGAGGAGTGTTGTCTCTACAGTCTCCAATTGCAGAGTGGAGAGAGAAGCTGGAGGATACTGGGGAAAGAAAAAGAAGCAAAGGAAGGACGGGGAGATGAGGAGGCAGAGGAGAGTGCGGAGAGCAGGGAGCAGCTGTCTCCTGGGGAGATGCGAGACTGAGCCAGTATCTGTCTCTGTCAGGAAGAGGAGGCCTCACAGGAGCCACAGTACTGAATCCCAGTCACAGCCAGACAGAGAGCAGGCAGAGCACTGCAGTGCCTACTCCCAGCTCACCAGACACACAGCAGACAGAGACACAGAGGGGGAGGGAAAGCGAGACGGAGATGCAGTGACTTTTCCCTGGCGGTCTCACTTCTCCTTACACTCCTTCTCACCAGGATGTAACTCAAAGATGTTTTGGGAAAGAGGTCACCATAGCAACCCCAGGAGTTTCATTGACTGCAGTTACCCTGACAACAGCTGTGGTAGCAGCCCAGCAAGAAAGAGAAAACTCCTCCACAGGGACAAGAAATTCATTCATAGTAAGAGAAAGAGTTCGAGGCATTGTGAAGTCTGGGAGGAGACGGAGAGGGGGAGGAAATTAGGAGGGCATTTGGGTTGCAGAGACAGAGGATTTATTTCAGACACAGAACAGTGGGAGTGGACCGGAGGGAGCTGTCCTGGAGGCAGCGAGGACATCAGTACGAGAGGTGGATGGAGATCGAGAAGCAGAGTTGTTGAGTGGCATCAGGTGACGAGGTTGAGCCCCAGTCCCAGCAGCTGGGGCAGGAGAAGCAGACATCTTAGTACAGAGGATGTTGACTGGGACAAGTGCAGCTTGGACAGATGGACTTGTGGCAGCAGTGACAGCTGGGAGGACAGGGGGACACATAGATCCACATCAGGCTCCAGGGCTGTAGCTGACAGTAGCAGAGACAGCACAGGATGTATGCAGAGGAGTGCAGGCACCAGACGTTCAAGCTCTAGACATTTCTCAAGCCCAGAGTGGTGGACAAGCAGGCAGACATACAGCCCTCAGAGTGTGGGCAACACAAGGGCCAACAGATGCCACAGCCCTCGCTCCTGCAGCCCATGCAGCAGCACCAGCATGTCTGAGCTCAGCTGGGAGTGGAGTCGGAGTAGTACCTGCTCAGGAAATGTGATGGACAAAGCAGCATGTAGCTCCTCCTCTGGAGCTTTGCCTGAGGCTTCTCAAGAGACAAAAAACATAAGCAGCCCCGCCTCCACATCATCCAGCCTTAACTCTAGGACCTTTACTCATTCTTCACCCCACAGATCCTCCTTTACCACCACAGTTGTAAGCACACACAGTGGTAATACAAGCCCTCCGCTGCTAAAGGAGTCCAGTTCACAGTCTGACCTTGGGGCCTCCTCCCCTGTTACTAAAAGTAGCCCAGGCACTACTGTTCCAGGACTATCCACCAGTAAGTCTGTGCCTCAGAAACCAGCCAGAACTTTACTCCTCCCTCTCATAGGAAAACTACCTGCTATCCAGAGGAAGGCAAGGAGGAAAAGGTGGCTGCTGGGAAAGGCTAAACAGAAAGAGGGAGAAGAAGAGAAGGAGGCTAAGGGCAGTGGACTGGATACCGGAGCAGAGTTTAACAATCAAACCTGCACTCGGGACATAGTTGAGTCAAATCCATGCAGCGATCTCAGGACTGATAACCAACAGACCGATGGAGAGACAGCTCCACCAGTCAGCTTCACCGCTGAGGAGATGGACAAGTATCGGCTCCTGCAAGAGCAGGCAAGGGAGCACATGCAGAAAGTGCTGGAACGGACACAGGAGAGTGCAGATATACACACAGAGACAAACTACACAAACACAACACATACAAACAACTGTGGAACTTTAGAGGAACGTTACACACCTTTGCACAACCCATCACAGCCTCAAAACCAGTCACTTCACACAGATAGCATGCAAACACAAGCACAGCTACAGCTAAGTCTCCCACTTCCACATCTGACTCAACAAGAGAACTATACGCCACCTATTGCTCTTGGCATCCCAAACCTCCCCCCTCTCCCACCATCTTCCCCTCTCTCCAACCTTCATCATATCATCTTACAACACACTGCCCTCTCCATGCCCCCAGCTTCCTCCTCCTCCACTTCCTCGTCATCGCCCACTCCTGCGCTCCACCCAGGTCAGTTGCCTCACCCCTTGCACCCTCTCCATCCCTCCCTACATCACCACCTCCACCTCTCCCCCATCTCTATCTCCTCCATATTTCCATCAATCCTTCTGTCTCATCATCCCATCCCTCTCCTCCCCCCGTCGCCTGCTTTCCACACGACCCCACTCTCTCCGGTAACTCTGCAACCCTTAAACCCACAGCCTTTCATGGACAGGCCATGGTCTGTGAGGTTCCAACAGAAGGCATTATGATTTTTACAGAGAGACTTCCATGTTTATTAATCTTCATTGGCCACACAAATTAGTTTAAGACAGAAAGCCTGTCATTTGAAACAAGGATGTGTCAGTGCTTTTACTAGCATGTAGCATCAGATCCCAAATCAACTTTTATTCATGCAGACACACAACACATAAAATTACACACACACATATATATAAAAAAAAAGATTGACTGTTTTCAAATAAAAAATCTTGTTTTCCATTTAGAGTCAGCTGTATTGCTGCAGACACTGAAAAAAAATTGACTTTGATCCCTTTCTTTTTCCATCATTCTTCATTTTGGCCCAGAATAAAAGCGAAGGTGCACCTGCAATTCAAAGACAAGCTGGGCCTGTGTCATCCTGTGTCTTTCCTTCTGAACCACAGACAGACCAGCTGCCTTTTGAAGTATCCTTCATGGCAGGGACAGAGGGGCTACAGGAAGTGATAATAGGGCCTTTTCTCCCCTTATCTCTGTTTCATACAGGTTATCTGAGTTAGAGCGTGACTTTCAACACACATAAATAATGTTCCATGGACCGGGGGGCGTAGCACGACCATTTTAACCTTGGTGTATATTGTATTTGTGTGTGAGGTCATTCTGAACACACACATGAAGTAGACAGGACAACTAATTTCCATATCTGACACATGTAAAGACCTGTTTTGTCTCTATAGTGTAAATATTCTGACGGTGAGTGACAACATTAAAATCATGGGAAACGATAAAATAAAAGGTGTGTTGAACCTTGCTAGTAGTACAATGTTTATTCCAGCCCCTATGGCTTCAGAGACACAACTTTCCATTTTCCTGTCCATATGTGATCAAAATTCAGTGCTTTTCCCGGTAGCATTTGACACATTAGTTGTTGAGACAGCAGAGAATGAATCTCTCACTCTGATTTGTTATATCGAAATTTGGGTTAAAAAATAAATGGGCTTTGATGCTTTTTCATATAGTCTGTCTGATTTGTGTCGTTTGTGTTAGCTTACATGTTGCAACAAGTTCCATATAACATTTTCATACTGTGTGGTTTCCTGCTGTTCAAAGTGAGGCCCACAATGTTTTTAAAGATTGTTCTGCTGTAGGATTCCAATCTATTCTTGTGGTGTCTACTAAATATGAAGCACTAGCAACTTGTGACAGTGCATATCTAGAAAATGTGTTTTAGTTTGGCTGAATAGTTCCCTGTATGTGCATGTAATGTCAAAATATATAAATATTCACAAGCCTGTATACTATAAAATACAGATGCTTAGATAAAAGTGCTGAAAAACAAATATAATTATGTTTAACAATATTAGTTTTGTTATTTCCTACACCAAAATCATCATGGGTACCCATTTTAGTGTCCTAATCCCCATGTTAAAGATCACTGACCGAGATAAACACATAGAAAGGATGATATTTAATTAACTACAAAGTATAGAAAATAAAATAATTAATTTAGGTAAAATAATCTGTAATTTTTACAGATTACAGACAGTATGATACTACTTTGCAATATGACTATTCTTATTATGGCTTCATGATTAATTAGGTTTATTACTGATTTTACAAGTCATTAACACCTGTTGCAAGTTAGAGAATTTACTAATAACTTTAGTTACCATTTGCAACAGGCAGAATGTAGCTGCTCTGTAAAATGTAAAACATCACTAAGTATTGATGAATTAAAGCAGTCTCATTGTAAGTGTAAAATACTGTACATTAACACTTATGGAGTTACTGGTGGCAAAAGGAAGCCATATACATCCATCTGTTAATTTGGTATGCCAAATAATCCTTTTTTTTTTTTTTTAAGTATTAAAATGTACTGCTGGTGGTAACGTTGTGGTAAATTATTAATCAGTCTCAGCTGAAGCTGACGGGTATTAATGCTGCTGATGGAGAAGGGAAAGCAACCTCAGTGATCAATAAGACCTAGGGCGGAACAGTAAAAGAAAATATACCCTCACTATTCGGCAAGCAACGGGCCACAGCCACCGTGGATTATTAATGTGTTATAACAGTTTATTAATGACTTATAAAGTGTTTACATCAAAATTGACAACTAATTATATATAATTTATAAATCCTTCAGATCTTATTGTCAAGCAGTATCCAAAAGTTTTTATTTATTTCGTTAACCACATGCTGGTCTATCTTAATTACTACATTTTGTCGAAATAGTTTTCAAAATTTATAGTTTTGTAAAAGAAACATGCTTCTCACCAAAGCCTAAAGCTCCACAGAGTTAAAGAACATCAAAAACTTATGATATTGAATAATATTGTGCTTGGATATCATGTATTTCAAGTATTAAAAAAAGTTTTGCATTACTGTTCGCCTTCTTATAACATCTCATGCCAGGGGTTATGTCGGATAGTAACTGTTGCTATGTATGTAAGTCTGGTGATTGGTGAAGGAGCAGGAGTATTAAAGCTGCCTGCCAAAAGAGTTGATCACTGCAGCGGCCGGCAGTCAGGGAGCAGAACACAGAAGAGAACAGAGTGGCTTCCAGATGGTCCTTGGACTTGGACTACCCAGAGTGCTTAGAGAGATTGGATTGATTTGCCCTCCATGATATCAGTGAACACAGCCCAGCACGCTGGGGGGGCTGCAGCAAAGGGGTGACATAAATACAGACACAAAAACAAGACACAAAATGTTCACTCCTAGTCCTGAGGTGTTGGCTTGAAATATAAGTCAGCCCCTGCAGAGATGCCGTAATTAGAGCACAATTCTTCTTTCTCCTCCTCGTGACCCCTGAGCTTTTGCATGTGTATGTGCGTGTGCGTGTGTGTGTGTGTGTGTGTGTGAGCGTGAAAGTGTGTGAGTTTGTGAGAAACAGAAACAGAGAATCCCTATCTCTCTCCACAGGACAGGAGATCAAACAGACTGTGTGAAATATAGAGCAGCAATAATTAGCAGCTGTTACAGCATCAAACCTCTCTATCTCTACCTCTCCCTCCCGCTCGTACACACACAAGCACAAGCGCACACACACACATACTCACATACTCACGTACACACATCTAACTGCTCTGTTCTTATCCCAGAGTATAATTTAGAGACACTCAATGTACTGCAACTTCCCAATTCTAGAAAACTGATAATCTGGGGATGATAAAAAATATATATATATCAACCCACTATATTATGCACTGCATCTCCTCTGTAGTTAATACAGTAATGCATTAAACCACTCACAGTCTAAAGGGGGAATTGCATAAATATAACATATTTTCATATATATATATATATATATATATATATATATATTACAGCAAATTTAGCAGAGGATTGCAATGCTAGGGAACTGTACTTTATTAAAACACAGGCATTATCAGTATATGCACATACTGCAGGGGTCACGTGGAAATTAGTAATCACAATAACACTGTATTTTCTGTCAGTGACTGATTAAATCGTTACCTAAGCCCTGAGATTCACCCCCTGGTGTATTTATGCTTTCCTTTGTATGTGTGTGTGTGTGTGTGTGTGTGTGTGTGCGTGTGTGTGTGAGCATTTGTGTGCGCATGCAGGAGTGTGAGTTGATTTATGATCAAGAATAAGCGTTTCCTCAGTCAATCGCTCCTGTGAATTAATGAGGTATAAAAACTAAAGCTGGCTCTCAGTCAAATATACCACCACTCACATAGAGCTCACTGCCGGGGAAGGATCACT
The DNA here is from genome assembly GCA_037367365.1 of Apogon talboti. Lineage (NCBI taxonomy): Eukaryota > Metazoa > Chordata > Actinopteri > Kurtiformes > Apogonidae > Apogon > Apogon talboti. The sequence continues at coordinate 11,650,459 of JAPQRQ010000009.1, read as the reverse complement.
TCTATTGGCATCACATTTGATTGTTAGATTGTGGGTATAGACTGCATTGAGCCAAAACAGCCCCTCATGGCGACTGAAGAAATCCATCGACCCAAATTGCTATGCTGTGTAAATGAGAAACTTCAGAGCTCTTGTACTTTCTTTTTCTTTTCCTTTTTGTGGTCTCTCGTCATACCCTTCCCTTTGATTCAACCAGGTCAGTGGCGCTACGTTCAGCTCCCCGGGCTGTTCTCTGACTGCAAAGAGGAAAAGCCACTATTACACTTTGTCCTCTCAATTCCCATCATTGAGTGCTTCCATCTTTTACACATTCAAACACTGTTGTACGGCACACATCTTCATAGCACAATGTGCTTCACGGTAATATTATTTCACAGAGAAAGCCCATCCCACACCTTTTCTTTTTCAGTGACATTCATTAAAAGTTTTCTTGAGTCATGGCAGAGTGTGACATACAGTACTAGTCTGTTCCACTCCAATTTTCACCTTTTTCCCATATTTCTTCAACTCTAAGGAATAGTAGTTATACCAATAGCAAGGATAATAATCTAACCTTTCTACGGAAACCACCGAGTGACATTCAAAAGCTGAACTGATGAATATTAAAATGGCTAAGTATAACACGAATAAACTGAATATGAAGGCTCGTAGCCACAGGTTGAGGTTACAAGAGTGAGGCGGTCATATAATTCATTATATAATGTAATTTTAATGTGTTGATACATCACTTTATTATCTTTTGCAAGCTTTGAACTTTGATAAAAGTAGAGTTCAAAGAGTGATCTGTCACCACTGATGCATCAGGAGACATTGATGTTGCAGCAGGTGGAATATATAGAGTCTAAGTGGCTTCAGGCTGTTTAGAGCTTTCACATCAAAAAGATATAATCTATCACAGCAAATAATTCTGAACCCAAAAAGCACCTAATAGAGCACGAGTCTATTTTTTATTTCATGATATTCTATTCACTCGAGAGGTTTGTTTGTGTGGGACCTGTATTATGTAGGAATAACGACATGAATTCTGTTCTATGCTGGATTTAAGGATTAGAGGTGGTAGTGGGCTTGGTGATACTCTTAAACTTGGCATAGTCACCCAAGGACATGATACTGTCAGCACATTGCTTATACTCCTCTGTGCACGCACATACAGAGGTGTAATAGGGTATAATTTAGGAGGCTGTAATAGTGAGATGTGATGCTCAGTTGTAAGACAGCATGGCTAATTCCCTGGTTATGTTATCTCTGAGAGACAGATGTTCCTACCAAAGATTACTATGCGCACACGCAGACACACACACACAAAAACAGGACACACATACGCAGGGCACATGGAGAGATGCATCATCGTATTCAATCCTCAGACAATAGGGGTAGCAGGAGCGTCTAAAATAGCTGTATTGACCAAAAACATAGATCAATGATGAATAATATGTTCCTGAGAGTTAATTATGAAATGTAATGAGTTTCTGCAGAACACAATGAAGTGAAAAACAACAGTTCTCATAGAAAGTTTTCCGTGACAACATTTAATTTAAAACAAAGAAAAGAACCATATAATGAACACTGACCTCTTGCCATATTGATTAAAAGAAAAAAGCACATGGTTTTCCAATACGGTCACTCAAATATAAACCATATTATCTTCTAATGATCGTTAAATCCCATCAAGCTGTGATTATTAACCCTTTGTTGCAAGCTGTTTCTCCCCTGATCAGAGAGACCCCATCCATTACCTGGGAACCTAACAGCATACAGGAAATGGTTTACAGTAGATTATAAAGACACTTAATTTATGGCTCCTCACAGAAGCTGTCAGGAAACCCCTTGGGTCAAATAACCATCACTCCTATTCTGTCATTAATTCTCCCCATGAATTCACAGACACTGCATGAAAAACAGGATGCAGAAGAGTTGCACGAGGTTCCTATCAGTCAGCCTCCAGTTAATGGATTTTGTGATTGGTCTTCTACATTTTTGTCACCTTCACATAGGGTTGTATCCACTTGCTTTGCATCATAAAGCCCCATCATCAACATTGTCCACACTGGATTTCTCACACACCTTGCTGAGAATATGACTGCCTGAGTGTGAAAATACATGCAAAAGAACATGTAAATGTGTTTGTGAGTGTGTGAATACAGTATAACTGTCCCTCAAACTTCTTTCTCCACTGAGCACTGATCTCCCTCCTCCTGTTTCCGTTTAACTGGTTTCAGCTTTAAGTCTCCAGATTCTGATAATTTCCCCCTTAATCCCTTCAGTGGGGCACCCTGCTTAACTCTCTAATTAAGTCAACAATACACACACACACACCAACACAGAATGATGAGCACATGCACACACAGCTTGTAACATTCATCTATCTGATGTGCAGACAATTGGTGGTTGTTGTGTTGGTGTGTATGTGGTTACTCAGAGTTTGTGTGACTGCCTTTCAATGATTAAGTCCCAATCAGGATGTTGTTATGACGACACATGCATTTTTAAGCTGTTAATCCAGGATTATTCTCCTCTCCGCTCATCTCATTACTGTCGATTATTAAAAAACACATAGTCACACGCACAGACACACAAATACTAATTATGGGTTGGTTTCCTTGGAGACCGAACACATGCTCCAAAGATAGTCCAACATACAGGTATGAAAGACGAATCAGCTTTATATATGAAAGCACATTTGGCGTTATAATGCATCACATTTTTATTTGTTAATTTGACACTCCAGGATCAAACCTTAAACCTTATACAAAGATCTTTAGCTTAGTGTATTTGCTTCAGTCTGATTATTACTGCGCTTTTGGCCACTCTGAGCTTTTTAAGCCTTTCAGAAAGCAATTTTCAACATAGAGGAAAGAATGTGAGCAAACAGTGAGTGTCCTTTCCCTGTGATTGAATGTGTGTCCTTGTGTAGAAACTGCTCTCCCCTCTCTCAGCAAGTGAAAATATTCCTGCAGTGCTGAGGCTGATGTACAGGTGAGAGAATGGCCAAGGATTTTGAGATCACCCGAGGCTTTGTGTCCACTATGGCCCACTCACACTAGGTCAGCTCAGAATAACCAGAAAGGGCTGACCGCCGATGTTCAGTCACCCCTGGAGTCATTAATCACACAGCACTGCAGACAAGCTGCATGGAAACACATGGCAACAAATAAACACACACACACACACACACAC